>JACEVL010000018.1:2410000-2465000 GCA_020284085.1 Aporrectodea caliginosa | reverse complement strand
TTCCTTAACGACTTGCAGCTCATAGAGATACAAGCGCGGCATGACAGTCTCCTCTTGGCCGCTCTCTTGACCCCATGGCCGACCTCTTGACCCCGTCTGACCCCGGTGCTGACATCTGCCGTCATCCGCGATCGATTTAATGGCGAAACGAAGAGAGTTGGGTGTGCGATTGTCCACAGATGGCGTATTATGTTGCCGATTGCCATGGATCTGTTTAGAGGAGGAGGAATAGGCGGAGGAGGAGTAGGAGGAAGAGGAGGAGGAAGAGAGAGGAGGAGGAAGAAGAGAGATGATAGGTAGAGGAGGAGGTGAAGGAGGAAGAGAAGGATGAAAAGGAAGAGGAATAATATGCAGAGGAGAAGGAGGAAGAGGAAGAGGAGAAGGAAGAGGAAGTGGAATAATATGCAGAAGAGGAGAAAGAGGAAAATGGAGGAGGGAGAGGAAGGTGAAGAGGAATAGGAATAATAGGTAGAGGAGGAGGAGGAAGAGGAGGAATAGGAGGAAGATGAGGAGGAAGACGAGGAAGAGGAGAAGGGACGGAAGGGAGATGAGGAAGAGGAGGCGAAAGAATAGGAGGATGACGCTACAGAGGACAAAGAGGAAGCATAGCTGAAGGAAGAAGTAGATAAAGGAGGACTAAGTATATTGGAGGAGGAGAAGGAGGAGGAGGAAAGGAGGAGGAAACGAAAGAGGAGGAGCAGAAAGAGGGGAGGAGGAATAGCGAGATGCTGAGGAGGTGGATGAAGAGAGGGAGGAGAAGGAAGGGGTCAGGAGAAGCAGAATATCGCAAAAGCTGTACAATGTACATTTAATGCCTATGTGACTGAGTTTGTGTGTGTGTGTGTGTGTGTATGTGTGTGTGTGTATGTGTGTGTGTCTGTGTGTGTGTGTGTGTGTGTGTGTGTGTGTGTGTGTGTGTGTGTGTGTGTGTGTGTGTGTGTGTGTGTGTGTGTGTGTGTGTGTGTGTGTGTGTGTGTGCATATGTGTTTATTTGATCGTATTGTCATGTAATAATTATGGACCATATTCGCAGGAAAAAGAAATCCCATAATATACATCACATATATCTCCATACAAAGACCTGTATGTCTATAAACAGGAATATTCATTTTTATAATATAGTTAAAATAACGAGATGACACTGCAGCAGCATTCTATTGGCATATTTCGACGATTCGTGTTTGTATAACATGGTCTGTATACTCTGGGTGCGATTTGGAGCTCGAGTCAAAAGAGAAGATCAATTGTGGGTAGGAGTGTAGTAACTATATGAAAACGCACCCAGTGAATCTGTGAGGGGAAGTTCACCTTCCCCCCAGCAAATATCACCCTTTCCGTATTTGTTCATATATAATTCAATTCAATTCAATTCAATTTATTTTTCCTGTAACCGACAGCATATTTACAATTATGGCAGTGATAATTCAACGACGTTCCGGTTACCAAGTGGAGGACCCTGAAGGGATGGATTATCCCGCTAAATAGGGCCACCCAGGTAATGAAATAAAAAGTCTCGATAACACATGACAGCAAGCTTGCTTTCGGAGACAGGAATTAAAAAAAAATTATAATGACTTAACTAATAGAACTTAACTAAACACCCGTAACAGTAAATAACATTCATTCAATTGCCTTGATGTATCAGATAGTGGCGTAATTTGTTCTTAAATATTTTTAAAGCAGTCAATTGTCGGATCCATAGGGGAACATCATTCCATACCTTAACCCCTGCAAACCTAATGGAAAACAGTCGAGTATTTGTGTGGGCAAAGGGCTGTCGATACAACTTGGTGCTTCTAGTGGGATAGGAGTGTATTTCAGAGGTAAGGAGGAAAAGTTTTTGGTATATAGCAGGTAATAGATTGTGCTCATACCGATACATGAATTCGCCTACTTGCGCTATCCTAATCTGTTCAACAGTTAACATTTTAAACTCAAGAAACGACTTGCTGGTGTGAGATCCGTAGGGAGTGCCAGCAATGAATCGGACAGCTCGCTTTTGGAGGATGGTCAGCCTTTGCAGGTTTGACTGGTACGTAGAGGCCCAGATCAAGTTACAATAGCCAAGGTAGGGATATATCAGCGAGTAATAAAGCGTTAACCGAACCTTGGGTGGCAGAAGGTAGGAGGCACGATTTAAGATCCCCATATTCTTTGCTATTTTGGAGGAGATTGTCTTAATATGGTCTTTCCATGACAGATGCTGGTCCAGTATTACTAATTATGTATGTATGTATGAATGTATGTATGTATGTATGTATGTATGTATGTATGTATGCATGCATCTATGTATGTATGTATGTATATATGTATGTATGTATGTATATATGTATTTATGTATGTATGTATGTATGTTGTATGTATATATATATGTATGTATTTATGTATGTATGTATGTATACGATCAACCTTAGGTTGAATATAAACCTGATAGAGCTGAAATGCTGAGGGATCACTTTACACAATCACTCCCATATATACATAGAAAGGTACCGGTATGTATAAACCTAATAAATTTTTTATTATCTATACATATATATATATACACATGTGTGTGTTTATATACATATATACATATGTTGATGTGTATATATATATATATATATATATATATATATATATATATATATTTATGTGATTTGTATATATGTATAAAGCTTTTGACGGAAGCTTTAGACATGCATGCAGTGGAGCTATTTAAGCGATACTGATTTCGTATGATCCCTACGCGAAAAGAGCGTTGTTTTGTGTGAACGTGGCTTTAGCCTGACGACGTCATTGTGAACGCGGCTTTGTTCAGAACGGCCACGAGGAACTTCACTGGAAGCGACTTGAGGGGAGTGGGGGGTGCTTTAGACCCCCATGCTCCCTTTAAACCATCCTCCCATGACGCTGAGCCTGATCTCGCAGTCGGCGTCACGCCCTTCTCAGATAAGTCCGTCAGTCATTCCGCGCCTCAGCATATCATGCAGTCGAAAATGATGGGTTTATTATGATGGCGATATAATATATTAACGTTCAGATTATAGATACATAGAATTTATGTCCGTTATAATAAATCTAAGGACATATTTATAGGTTGTTGTTTCATAGGGGTCTATTTTGTGCTATATTTACCTAAAAGGTGACCACATTAGCATTGTTAAGATTAAAAATAATGACTTAGCCTTTTCAGTCCCAATGTCTCCAGTTATTTGGTTACACAAACAACCCTCTTAGGCAAATTCGTCCACAGCAGAGTAGCTGCCACGGACAATCACAAAACCCTGATACATAACTTTAGGGGACATATATAGGCCCATATTTTATGGGGGTACAGAACGGCATTTGTGATAGCGCCCCTTCAAGATTTGGGGAGAGTCGCTCTGTCCCCAGCGCGGACACTGAATTTTCACGCCGAAGCGCATGAGCAATTAGACAAAGGACTTGCCCAGTCCACGCGGCACTTGAGGTAGCTGAACCTGCAACCCTCCAGCTGCAAGGCACCAAATATACCCCTTGAGGTGGATTCGAACCCTGCAACCCTCCAGCTGCAAGGCACCATAAATACCCCTACACCACCGCGCCCCGCATAATATAATATATACATAAATATAAATATATTGTTATTTGTAATTGTAATCGAACATAGCAACGAGCCAGTCAATATTCAAATCGCATTCCGCTATACAGGTTTTTGATAATGGAGATCAAAATTAAGCCTGGTCGTATAGCCTATGCTAAAAAGATTTAGTTTTGGAAAAATTTTCCCCGAACGGGATCACCGACCACCTCCCAGAGCACTAACCCCATTCTGTCCAGGCGCCTTCGAGACCCTGGCGCGCCACTTGCCGGAAAAATTGCCATTTGGCCCGCCGTTAAAAGAGCTTTGACACCTGTGATGTAAACGAACCGACCAGATCAGTGTCGAGCGACACCTTGAGGCTGAAAGAATAATTGTTGATGCTTTTCATGAAGTGGAGAAGGTGCTACTTTGTCCTTTTTGTCCTTGGATCCAAGCCATAGAGATGTATTATATATAAATATATCACTAGAGCAAGCATCTACTATCTATGGTGAGGCTTTGACCCTGTGGCCGCTCTCAACTGCCTTGACCCTGTGGCCGCTCAAAATGGCGAAACGATCGAAGTTAAATTGTGTAGTGTGTGGATGTAGCAACTTATTAAAGCCCGAAAATAAGGCCGCTGGAATATTATTTAATCGATAAGTTGTTATTTTGTGTCTGTTGTACTTTTTGCAAGGCGTAAGCTTCGAAAAGAAATTAAACAGTCTCGCTTAAGCTTGACTGCGTCCATGAATTTCAACCAATCAAAACGCGTTGTTTCAATTTCCATTAACTGCCGAACTCTCTTTAAGGTGTTATTATGTCTATGATTGTGGCTTCAAATCTGTGCGAAGGGATGATACGTCATGCTCCCTCTAGCGCTTATAATATATCTAATTGATCCAAGCCTATCTGTACATCTCTTATCTAAAACCTCGATATGGTGCAGAAACTACGGATGCTTCTCTCTTGCATCACAGTTTCGTACTGCTTTGTGTATTACATGATAATGCAACTATAGAAGTTAGAAAGTAGGTAGGTGGATGGATGGATGGATGGATGGATGGATGGATGGATGGATGGATGGATGGATGGATGGATGGATGGATGGATGGATGGATGGATGGATGGATGGATGGATGGATGGATGGATGGATGGATGGATGGATGGATGGATGGATGGATGGATGGATGGATGGATGGATGGATGTATGGGGGATGGATGGATGGATGTATGGATGGATGTATGGGGGATGGATGGATGGATGGATGGATGGATGGATGGATGGATGGATGGACGGACGGAAGTTCGTCTGTTGCAAATGAACATTTATATAGCGCCTTTCCGTACCTCTACCTGCCAATCTAAAGGATGCCGACCGTAGCGTTTGCTACGATCGTTCTTGGGGTTTAACCCACATACATTTCTCTCTGGTCCTCCCTCTGTCACTTGGCAACACGGCCTCGCACTTTCTTTCACTCCAGGCTGACAATTTTCCTTCTCCGATTAAGTGCACGACTCAGACGTGGACTCTTGTAAGAGAATTATGTTGCAATACCGTACAGTACTATGCAATACAATACAATTGTAGAAGTTGCGTCTGTGTCAGCTTCTGAGTTTCAATAAAGATTATTGTATTGTATTGTATTGCAATACAATCAATGCAATGCGATGCAATTGTGGGGCGCGGTGGTGTAGGGGTAAGTTCGGTGCCTTGTAGCCTGAGGGTTGCGGGTTCGAATCCACCTCAAGCTGCCGCGTAGGGACCCTGGGCAAGTCCTTCACTCGCAATTGCTCATGCGCTTCGGCGTGAAACTCCGATTCAGTGTCCGCGCTGTAGTCGGGAGCGCCTCTGAGTAGAAAATCTTAAAGGGGCGCTATCACAAGTGCTCATACATACATACATACATACATACATACATACATACATACATACATACATACATACATACATACATACATACATACATACATACATACATACATACATACATACATACATACATACATACATACATACATACATATATACATACAATGACATTACGATACGATGCGATGCGATACAATGCAATTCAATACAATGCTATAAAATACGAAACAGTGCAAGTAGCAAATGCAAAACGATGCGATATAACACATAAGTCCTGTAGTGGCGCTATATAAGCACTTCGCAATAAAAACTCTAGCAGACGCTGCTCGAAATGTATACAGACCTTAATCGATGTTTGATTGGTCAGTTGCGCGCTCACTGGCTTTCGACTGGAGTTCGATTTCTGAATCAAACCGACGAACCGTGAAGCTCACCAGTGCGAGTCGGCGTCGTTACGGAATCTGTTGCTGAGGATGTGATGCGGACACGGTAACCAGGGATGCTGGTCACTCTAGCGACTGCGGGTGCCGCCAAAACGCTGGTCTGTCTCTCTGACGGTTAGACGTGGATCACCCTGCGGCCTCAGTAACTGTAGAGGCTCCTTCTCATCCCAACGGAATTTATATAGCGCCGTTCGATTGGGGCTTGTGTGCATGCATGTGTGCTTTCGAGTGCGTGATGTATGTTTGTGTGTGTGTGTGTGTGTGTGTGTGTGTGTGTGTGTGTGTGTGTGTGTGTGTGTGTAGTGTGTGTGTGTGTGGAGGGAATGTGCGCAGTTGAGGTTGGGGAGGGAGATTGGAGTCGAAACGGTTTGATGAGCAGTATCACGAGACTTCCTACATACATGCATGCGTGTGAGCAAGAAAGGCCCATTGGAGCTGCCGTATTCTACGGAGGCCCAAATGGGACAATGCGTATGTCTTGGGATCGTTTGATCAGATGCATATTCGTTGTTTGTGCATTAGGAGAAATGTGCTAGAAGCTTTCAGTTTTGACTCAGACAAGGTTCCACTTCAGAATCCACTTAGATATTAATTATTTTAGGACTAAATGAGGTCCTAATTATTTTAGGACTATATTAGGTCTTAATTATTTTAGGAATAAATTAGGGCTTAATTATTTTAGGAATAAATTAGGTCTTAATTATTTAGGAATAAATTAGGTCTTAATTATTTTAGGAATAAATTAGGTCTTAATTATTTTAGGAATAAATTAGGCTACCTTGATAGATTAGATACGAGTGGTGGATAGGATCAGATACGAAACGGAACGGATAGAAGAATCGATTAGATTTTCATTATTTTGTTTTATTCGCCCGAGGTAGGAATAATCCCTCGGGCTTTTAGAAACTATCCTAGGTGTACCATCAATCTGGAGTTATTGGTCCTCGTCCCTGGTGCATTGTGCGAAAGTGCCCCTGAAGACAACGGTATTGAATCTCTGTGTTCATATGGATAAACGCTGGAACAGGTGCACGGTCTCCAGAGGGTCGCCTGAGACGGATGTCATTCGGCGCCCCACCTCCATCAAGAACTAGCGGCCAGCACGGTTGACGGGGGGCCCAGCGACTCGACGGCCACGGGTACGAACTCGTGTGTGGCGGGGAGGGATGAATATCTGGCACGCTTCCGGTCTGCGGCGTGTTCGGCCGCC
Organism: Aporrectodea caliginosa; assembly: GCA_020284085.1. Taxonomy (NCBI): domain Eukaryota; kingdom Metazoa; phylum Annelida; class Clitellata; order Crassiclitellata; family Lumbricidae; genus Aporrectodea; species Aporrectodea caliginosa. Next base: position 2,457,929 of record JACEVL010000018.1, on the reverse strand, counting down.
CCTCCAGGCATATTATTATTATTATTATTATTATTTTTTTTTTTTTACCCGAGGTATCTCGAGGTATTATTATTAACCCTCGGGCTACCAAGGGGGGTGGTTGCCACCCCCTAGGTTTTTTTCATCTCAAACTTTTTCCGTATGGAATAAAAATTTGACCTTTTAGGTAGCTGTAGGGGGTTCATTATCACACGTTTTGAGGTAAAATGTGAGATGATATCTCACACCGTTCAAAAGTTATACCCAATATACCCGAGGTACCAGGGGGTGGATACCACCCCCTAGATTTTCGACTATATCTTATCCGTCATTTAATATTAAGAGACACAAATTATACCATTCTATAGAGGGAATGTGGGGCTACATTTCTATGGTCACTGAGTTGACCTGAGACAACCGGAAGTGCTCAAAATAAATTATAATACGCGTAATATGCGTGAAAAATGGCTGAATGGAAGCACTCCCCCTTAGTTTTTTGTCTGTAGCGTATTCATTTGTCTTCCTGGAAGAGAAACAAAGATACCATTCTTTAGAGGGAATGAAGGGCTTCATTTGCATACCTACATCTTTGTCTTTTGAATACCGGAAGTGATCAAAATAAATAATAATACGCGTAATCTGTGTGAAAATGGCTGAATACAGCATTACAACGTAAACCGATATAATTATATGTATGGATATATATGTATGGATGTACATTTATACTATATAAACATATATAGGGATGATTTTGTGTATCTTTTATACATAGATTAGTTTCAAAACACACATAATCTTATATTTGTTTATCCAAAAGTACAAAATGTACGCAATAATATACAATATTGCTAATTAATGGGTTCCGTTGTTAAAAGTGATGTAAATTCGAGGTGCATTCACATAATGTACAACTAAATATACCATTCTGTGCAGAAATGAATGCTGAATCCAATGCTATATTACAAGTTATGATATGTGAAACCAAACACGAAATCCAGGGGGTGGTAACCACCCCCCTTGGTAGCCAGTGTTACAAAAAAAGCTTGGTAGCCCTAGGGTTAAGGAGTTTTTTATATACGACCCTTCAATGTTATCTACTCAGGAGCGCTCCCAGTCCAAGAACAACTAAATAAGACAGTCTTTAAGTTAGTAAAGAACTTAGTGGTGTGTCTACAGGCACTAGGCGGAACGCGACAGTGAACCCATTCCAAGTCCTAGGGCCAACAGCCGAAAAAGAGCGCCGCTGCTGCAAAGTAGTGCTGGAGGAAGGGCTAAGAGCTAAGCTTGATCAGCCGATCGGAGAGAGCAGATCGGCGATCGCCGCTGGACACCTGAGGTGGGACAGCAGAGTTCCCGCAGGTATAGGGGCGCCAGCCCCTCTGTGCAGTGCCAGATCAATGCAGAAACGCTTTAGGTAATCCGCTGCGGAAATGGAAGCCAGTGTAGTACATTCCGCATGCACTCTGAGATTTGTCCAAATTTCTGATTGGTTTAGATTGATTGATTGATTGATTGATTGATTTTGAATCGACATATGGGCGAATATCCCAGCTCAGAGACCTATCTGTGTAGGTATGAATATACATAATCTATGTATGGATCCAACTGGATGTACGCGTATGTATGGTGACCTATATATATGTATGCATGGTATGTATATATGTGTGTATATATGTATGCATGTATATATGTATGTACGTATGCATGTACGTATGGTATGTATGTATGGTTGTATTTATGGTATGTATACGCATATATATATATTTGCATGGTATGAATGTATGTATGCATTATGTATGTATGTATGTATACATGAATGTATACGTATGTGTATATGTATATATAATTATGTATTATGTATATATGTATATATGTATGTATGACATTGAATCTGTATCTGAATCTCTTATATATATATGTAAACCTTAAGAAAACTTCCCGAAAGGGCTAAATATACGTACATGTATTTTCTCAATGGTGCTTATTGACATCATATGTACATTATAAACGTTTCTCATTGGCGTTTGGACACAAAAGCATTGGGGAGGGAGGGAGGGGGCCATTCCAAGTGTTTGGGAGGCAGGGAGGGGCTGAGTGGGATTAAAGGGACGTCAAAGCGTGAGAGGAAGGCCAGGGTGGGCATGAACCCTGGCCGATGGTATGCTTTGCTATGGGAAGAACAAGGAAGGCGCAGGTGGAATGTCTACTTGCCGCGGGAAGAAGGCAGATCACGGCAGAAGAGGGAGGAGGTAAGGAAGGGAGTGGAAGGGGTGGAAAGATTGCATAACTACGGAGGCGCTACAGTAGAAAGGAGGAAGACACGGAAGAAGCTTGTGGTCGATGATGGGAGAAGGAACGTATGAGGATTCGAAGAAGTTGGAGGATGAGCGGGAAGTCAGAAAGGAGATGGGAGAGGCGGGAGGAAGAGTACAAGGAGGAGGAGAAGCAAGACATGCATGAAGGAAGATTAAGAGTCGGAGAAGAAATTGGAAGATGAGAAGGAGGATGAGATAAGGACAGGAAGAAGGAGAAGGGTGCTCTCGCCACCTCTCTGTGCATGAGGACAAGTATACTCACTTCTCAAGATGGGCAGCCTTTCATGCTAGGCTATTGTTAAATCTAAGCTGTCTAAAAGTAGTTTTGTTTATCGATGTATCTTTCGTTATATTTAGCTGTGCTCTTATGTCTATAAAATCTGCTCCTGTCAAAGTCTATTTGACTTATGTACGTAACCGATTGTATACAACAATGTAAATAATAATATGTAATAAAATTTATGTAATGCATGTGCGCTTGTGAGATGGAAATAAAGCCTATTTACTTACTTACCTAACATGACGAGAGGGATAAGAAAGGAAGATGAGAGGAAAAGAAAGAGCTACCAAAGATGGAGGATAAGAATATGTTGCTAGGAGAAATGAGACAGCATGAGATATCGTAAAGCAGGCAGACATGCAGTTGAGATGAATGAGAATAGATATAGTGAGGACGATATAATAATATCTTCGTGCATAGACGGCGGATGATAGGCCTAGTTCAAACAGTTACTGTGGATAAAAGCAAGAAACCCTTTGACTTAAATAAGAAATAATTTTTAAGACTTTTCATCGAGAGGCATCAAATAGGGTAGAGTGGGAAGTGAAAAGGAGATGGAAGAGGCAAAAGCCCCCTCCCGGCCCTGTCCCCCCTGTGCCATGTAATGAAATTTTTGAATGTTCTGGGGTTTCTTAAGTTGTACCCTAATGAGATAATCGTCAGTCATTTATCTTTAGATGGTTTGCTTATTTTTATTTTAGGAAAATTGATTTTTTCGTGTTTCCTTATAAGAGTCAGCCGCCAATTCTGTATCATTAATGGTGCCAAAATGCTAGATATAGCCAATAATACAAATATAGGTCTAAAGTATACCCTTATATCGAATAACTGTGCACAATAAATGAGGCTTTAACATATCAATTTTTTATTATATGGGCAATCTCACAAGGTAGCACCAAGCGGGGTGAAACGCCCCCCTATGGAAAATGCTGACATACTTACAAAACGCCCCGAGAGGGATCAGAGTCACCTGAAGCAAAGCATATTTTTTATTTAATTATTTTTATGACATCTTTTAAAAAAAATTCTAGAGATCTATAGTTCTATAGTTATTGTTGCATCATGGCAGTGATTGCAGTTGATTATGTGCATCGACTTTTCAGGTAGCGGGGGCTCAAATCACGGGGGGCGTTTTGCCCAGGTGAGGGGCAAAACGCCCCATTTTACAAATGAGACTGTATTTTATAATTTTTTAATGCAATCTTTTGGGCAATTGGGATCGAACATAATTTTACATTAGTTGGGACATTCAGTACAAGGTCTTACAATAATTTCATGCTGAAAATGTTGTTACTCACGTTGTAATTAAATAAAATCATATTAAAGGGGGCGTTTCATCGAGACGCATAAAATAATTCAAGCAGGAACATAACTAAGAATTATTTCTTTATGGTTCAAGATTCAAAACAAAGGTTTTGCTTGGAAAACTGACATGCAACACTGCACCCAGTAGCAACACGTTATTGCTCTGGTGAAAGACTTCACTCTATATCCTTGCATTGTTAGCAGTCGTGTACAGCACAATACAATGACTCTAAGCCTTTCAAAGGCACATCAAAATCATGTTGCCAGGAATAAGGCATATAAGTTATGATGGTGCATCCCAGTATAAAGACTATAAAACTGTATGTGGCTGCACTTGTGGAACTATTGATCATCTTGCTGTATACCAGAACCGGTTTACAGCACAATACTGCAGATCATGTATTGCACTACAGAGCAACTGTATCAATGGACTCGTGGTAACATCAGTAATAACAATTTATAATATCGGTCAGTGAGATTAAGACAAAGAGATAGATTTTCTTGTGCCAAAAACTACACCACGTACACGTATACTGTGTAACATGAGTGAGACTGGTACTTTGGCTGCATTATGAAGATTACCGCTGAGCACTGGTTCACTAATCTATTATTGGGTGTCTTTATAAACTTGACGAGACAACTGACAGATCATGAATAACTGATAACTCTTCACAGAGAAACATTATAACTAACACTAATTAATAGAGTAGGCCTAGGCCTAATAGATATAACTCACATTAAATTACCAGTGATTCAAAATAGGAATAAAAACCTTCGTAAGAAATTGTAGTGCTAGCATGTATTTTGTAATCGAAAAAGTTTCCAAATGTAACAGAATTCTGTTTTTCAACTGGATTTTTTAATGGAAGGCATCGCAGAAGCAAAAATGATTTTGGTGTCACCGTGTCACAAGAAAGTAGACTACCGGTACTCCAAGTCCTTTGTACTATGTGCAAAACATTACCGTGCTAACTATCGCAGTTATATCCTTGTTGGGTGGTTCATCATGCTGGACTAGAGAAGGAACTGGTATGATTATTTTATCTATTTATTTATTTTCTCACAAATTTATATAGCGCCCCTTCAAGATTCCTACTCAGAGGCGCTCCCTGCGCTAATCTAAATGATGTTAGAGTCAACATGACGAGACAGTCAGTCAAAAACGAACACAGCTCGAATAAGAGATGACTAGAAGAGTCACCGCTGGCAAGGTATGATGTCTATTGCTTAGGACGTATACCGCGTCAATGTATACTAACTGCGAATTGTGTTTTTTAAAAGATTGTTTTAGTCGTGTTTTGCGTTGTAAATGGACTTTCTTATTAGAACAATTGCAGGACAGAAACCGGCTGCCTGTAAGTTAATTGATTGGCAATAAAAAGGAAGAGGAAGAAGAAGAGCAGGAGGAGGAAGAAAAGAGGAAGCGAAGAAGGAAGAACAATAGAAAGAGGAGGAGTAGGAAAAGGAGGAGGAAGAGGAGAAGGAGGAGCAGGAGGAGGAAGGGGAGGAGGAGGAGGAGGAAGGGAAGAGGAGCAGTAGGAGAAGGATAACAGAAGAGTTGGATGCTTGGATGAATCTGGAAAGGCAATAAGCCTTTAATTTTGACGGCAGGCCTCACGACGTCGATCATTCTTAGGAACGAAGTTATGACTCGGATCCGTTCGACCGATTCCGATGCAATGAATCCGGGGCCGGCGATTGAGCGAACAAGTCTTCGTAAAGTTAAACATTCCTGGGTCAACATTTAATCACCTGTACCAATATTTGTCTTCTCTGCTGCTCTCTCCCTGTCCCTTCTTTTTACCCGTCTCAGTGTTTTCCGCTTTCCCTTCCATCATACTCCACCCGCTGTCATGCCAGAACGTTGTTGGTAGTCGTAGGGGAGGGTATACGATTCTTGAAGTTGTGTTTTGTCATAGGTAGATGGATAGATGGATGGATGGATGGATGGATGGATGGATGGATGGATGGATGGATGGATGAATGGATGGATGGATGGATGGATGGATGGATGGATGGATGGATGGATGGATGGATGGATGGATGGATGGATGGATGGGTGGATGGATGGATGGATGGATGATGGATGGATGGATGGATGGATGGATGGATGGGATGGATGGATGGATGGATGGATGGATGGATGGATGGATGGATGGATGGATGGATGGATGGATGGATGGATGGATGGATGGATGGGTGGATGGTAGCGATGGACGATATACAGAGTCGAAACTATGGCACTTGACAAAAATTTACATATAGGATATAGAATGAGAAAGGTGACAGACTGAGATCGAGAGGAGAGATAGAGAGAGAGAGAGAGAGAGAGAGAATTAGAGAGAGAGAGTCAGAGAGATGCAAGAGAGAGAGAGATATCGTATAGCTGTAGATACTGGTGGTCAGCTCAGGACCCAACGATGATGAGACAGACGAAGATATGTCATAGAATAAAAGAGGAGAGAGAAGAGAGAGAGAGAGAGAGAGAGAGAGAGAGAGAGAGAGAGAGAGAGAGAGAGAGAGAGAGAGAGAGAGAGACAGAGAGACAGAGACAGAGAGAGAGAGAGAGAGACAGAGAAAGACAGAGACAGAGACAGAGACAGAGACAGAGACAGAGACAGAGACAGAGACAGATAGATAGACAGACAGATAGACAGAGAGACAGACAGAGAGGAATAATGACCTAGATCTCTGGCCTCCATCCATAGCGAACTACCTTTATATTCTGAACTACCAGAAGAAACCAGATATCCTGCTGCTGTAAGTGATTCCTTTTACGTGTCGTGTGCATTCATCTAGCGCTAGAGAGGTGTGATCAACGGGGTGCATTGCAACGTCTTGACAGTCTCCCGCGGCTGCAAACAGCAGAAATAATTAGCGAATTTGTATAGCTGTTTATTTCCAGAAGTCACATTTTGTTCCGTGTGCAGTGTTTAATCTACTCCCCTTGCTGTGTCGGGGGGAAATCTAGGGTTCTGGGGGGAGGGGCATCCAACATATTTATTTGAAAAGTTGACGACGGGGGGGTAGTCACGAGTATTTTCTAAAGCAAGAATTTTTCCGGTATCAACAACAACTTGATAAAGGGGGTAGTAACGATAATTTCCCAAGAATTTTCGAGGGGGGTAGTAACGAGAGTTTTCAACCTACAATTTTGAGAGTTTTCAACCTACAATTTTTCCCTCACACGGGAGTACACAATAAATCCTGGGAGAAATTACCCCTAAATTTCACACTTTATGTACAAAATTTCATCTCTTTCATTTTCCTGGGGGATTCGATCCTGGGGGGGGGGGACCCCCAGAGACGTCTAGATTAAACACTGTTCCGTGTGGTTAGCGTGCTGGACTGTCAGCTGAGAGATCGTTTTATATTCTCGTTTCGTATGATGTCATGCCGACACTTAAGCCTCTATCTAAGTATGATGCTGAACATTTATATAACGCCATCATTAAACTTCTCTGCTAACAGGGCTCGACGTTACTCGATCAGTATAATTATAATTGTGATTGGGAAACTGCTTTTACTTCCTTATATGAGAATGCATCTTTTGCTTGGACCCTCGTTTCGTATGATGTCATGCAAATTTGAGATTACTGCGGAATAATTTTAGTTTGCACGATTTAATACAATAGGCCTACAGTACAAATAAACATTTATATCTAGCGCGCTTTCACAAAACAAGTCTTGCACGAAATAAAGGTTTAGTACGACATAATCTAATAATAATAATAATAATAATCTTTTCTTTTATTAAGCGCCTGACAAACGCACTGCGCTGTACATTTACATGTTATGCAATTTAAATCTTAACTACTAACAGAACAGACAGCCTGCAATACAAATCTGTTTAGGTTAGTCGCTGTTTAACGACACTGTGTCATAACAACGATTATTAACCGCCCTCCTCCTTCCAGGGTTCGAATCGGACCGGAACGCACCGGAACGGCGTTCCGGTTCTTTTTTTGACGACCGGAACGCCGTTCCGGTTCCTTTCTGAAAAAATCTCGTTCATTTTCATAATTTTGTCAAGGAATATTATGAGTCAGATGAATATTTAAGTTCATTAGCCTCGAGGGTTTCTGAATAGTCACTTTCGAGAAGCGCTATATAAGTTCCCGAATGAACGATCACAGAAAAACTAGTCCGTGTTTACTTACATGGAGCTCACCCAATCCCTGTGACATCAGCGGATGCTGAACGCGGCTTCAGTGCGATGAACATGATGTGTACGCCCCTTCGAAATGAGGCTTGGTGTTGAGCGGCTTTCCACCTTGATTTTTGTTAAACTTGTTGGACCGTCCCTGCAGGACTTCAACCCACTTCCGTACGTGAAGAAGTGGCTAGCCATGGGTCACCGCGGCGCATTCGAAAACAAGTCAAGGAAATGCGAGCACAGTGAAGAGCCACGTTACAATCACATGCGAAAAATCTTTGAATGAATTTGTCGTAGATTTTGCCTGTTATACTTTCATTTCTTTATTATTGATATCACTGTGGTATTGTTGCTCGACATGAGCACTTTGTTTAGTTATTTTCATAAAATAACAATTTCTTTTAAAATTTGTTAATGACTTCATCGTTCAGAAAAAGCTGCAAAGAGAGGCCAAAACGTGCCTCATGTGATACCACCTGCTGCAAAATGCGTTTGTTTCTGGGGCTCCGCCCCAGACCCCGCTGGGGAGCTCACGACGCTCCCCCAGACCCCCTAGTCGCTATGTCTTAGCGTTCCGGTCCTTCAAGATATCACTGCTCCTTTCTCCAGGTTTTGGACTGGCACTACCACAAGCAGGGTATGGATTAGTGGCGGAGTCAAATCTGTTAAATCACTCACTATGCAAATTTGATGAAGTCACAACCGCCGAAGTTGAAAAACTCATAACTGATTCTTCGACAAAGCTGTGTGAATTGGATTCCGCACCTGTCTGGCTGCTTAAATCTCTCTACACCGTCTTTGCTCCTATCCTCGCTCTCCTCATCAATGTTTCCATCACCCAGGCATCTCTACCTGCAAAACATAAACGTGCCATCATTCGACCTCGTGTAAAGAAACCGGGACTCGACCCAACAGACGCAGCCAGTTATCGTCCTATCTCAAACTTGTCGTTCATCTCAAAACTCGTTGAACGTGTCATCCACAAAACTATCCGACTACGTTGAATCACGTCATCTGCTTCCACCTACACAATCTGGATTTCGTCGCCATCACTCCACTGAAACCGCAACAGACAATGAATTGTCCTGGCCCTTGACTCTGGATTCACCACAGCTCTAACTACTCGATTTCTCTGCCGCTTTTGATTGTGTGGACCATACCATTCTCCTCAAAATCCTGCAAGTACAATTCGGTATCACCGCCTTAGCTCTTCAATGGATTGCCTCATTTCTTTCCTCAAGGACTCACAGTATTAAACTTGGTGGCTGCTCATCCAAAATCTTCTCTATCCTCTTTGGTGTTCCCCAAGGCTCCATCCTTGGCCCACTTCTCTTTATACTGTACACCTCTAACATTGTCAACATCGCATCACAACATGGCCTTATGATCCACTTATATGCTGACGACACCCAGCTATACATAAAACTCTCTGGCAAACACTTTGATAACATCAAAATAACAATTGCGGCATGCGTTCGTGACATTCAAACCTGGTGCGCATCTATGCGTCTGAAGCTAAATGCCACCAAAACAGAACTCATTTGGTTCGACCGTCGAAGCCGACCGGACGATGATAAACAAATAAAATCTCTTGATCTCGAGTCTAATTACTGCACCATTCTACCATCTGATGTCATTCGTGACCTCGGTGTTCTGCTAGACAGCAGCCTAAACATGACTCAACACATCTCTTCCGTCGCCAAAGCATGCTATTTCCACCTTCGCCGAATCCGACAAGTGAAACGCTGCCTTGACGAAACCTGCCTTCGTATCCTGATCCAAGCTCTCGTCATCTCTCGCCTCGACTACTGCAACTCTGTCCTATCCGGTCTTCCTTCATCAACACTGCAACCCTTATCCTCAGTTCTACACACCGCCGCTTGCCTAATAAAAGATCTTGGTCCAAGAGATCACATCACGCCTACACTGCAACAACTTCACTGGCTTCCCATCCGCGCCCGTATCACCTTCAAAATCTGCCTCCTCATGTACCACATTCACTCTGGAACCTCTTCATACATGGCATCCATGGTCACGCCATGTTCAGTTTTCAATACTAGAGGACTTGTCGTACGAGAGGGGATTTCACCGTACTTCGCACTGACCGGAAGTTTGGAAGCCGTGCTTTCTCTGTCTCAGGACCCGTTAGAATGGAACCTGTCTTCCAACTTCAGTTCGACAGTGCATATCTGTTGCACAGGAAAAACAAAATTAAAAACTTATCTGTTTACGGCACTATGACTCAAGCCTTTTGCGCTCTCGTGCAAGACTTGTCCGTTAAAGCGCGCTATACATTGTATTGTATTGTGTAAACTGTCTCGTATCTGTACTAGCCTATACTGTGTTTAAGAGCTGCATATTTCGTCATTTCCAAGATGGCTGCGACCACAGATGTCAACATGGGAAGTTTTCGAAAGAAATCGGTGCGAAAAAAGACTCAAATACCTGGAACAAAGCCATCGATCATTAACAGTCAGCTCCTAGCTTCAACGGGAATACCGTCTTTAGACAACATTTTAGGTAAATGAATTATTTAAACAATTTGATCCAAGTTACTGCGATGCGGAGCATACCACTGTATCGAGACATTTATATAGCACCTTTTTGAACGTTTAAGAAGAAGTTGTGGCATAGGCAGATCTTCATGGGCCACAGAGCGCAGCGAACAACACGAAGATGATATCTGATTAATTGACGTAATTGACCATTTATATTGCGCCTCTTCAAGATATCTGCGCTAGCCTATATGATGTTAAATGTCACTATGAACGAATATATGCCTTACAGTATTGACCAGCCAAGGCCATTCTAGTTGGAGGATCTTGCACTGAATTCGACCTGCAGTGTTTTGCACATATTTTGAGATATATGGAAGGATTTGGGTAGGTTGAGGTTGGGCACTAGTTAGGGGGCACAATTGAAAACTCCGGTATATGATGTATCCAAAAATTTGACAGAGTGGATTTACGAAATCAGTGCATGTCGGAATAGACTAGTGAACAAGAGCCACAGCAATGCTTCATGCCAAATTGATGTGATGCTTCCTGTATCTGATGCATGAAAGTTCTCTGTCCAGAAGCGTAATGTTACGTTGCTAATTCCGACATAATAGAATTACCTGTACAGCATGGGTATCATAAAGCAAAAGGCTTTACAGTATTGACCATCCAAGACCATCCTTGTTGGAGGATCTTGCACTGTGTATGATCACTTCGTTGCAATGGTCGTAGTAAAAATTGTGGCCTGTTGAAATCCAGTCATAAATACATTGCCGTAAGGATTAGCACCTTTGCACGAATATGTTATAGTTGTTCAGAATTTTCTTTAAGTTTTGACTAAATGTCTGCTGAGTGATTAAATTTAACTAGTTAATGAGGTTCTGTCCTCTGTTGGTTACAGGTGGTGGAATTGCAGTTGGATCTGTGCTTCTCATTGGTATGTATGCACTGTTTCAAAAATTTGGTGCAATTTAAAAGATTTTTAACTTGCATTTATGCCTAATTTTACAAAGACTGCATTTAACAGATTTTGGTAATTGTAGTAATCAATTGACTGATTGATCATCTAACTGATTGATTTGTTCGACCCATTGGTAGGGCTCCCAACCGTCCTGGATTCACCTGGGCAGACCCGGAATTGGCCTTGTGCGTCCCGTGTCCTGAATTGATCCCAACTTGTCGCAGAACTTGGTGTAAACATGCATGTATTATTGTATAAATGAATTTTGCTCATGCGGGACCCATAAGCCTGGTAGGTTACTGGAATTTAATAAAATTTTGCTGTTGAAATTGATTATAATTTTCTATACAGTCCACTTGTCTTTTGATGATTTGACTGTAATTTTTAATGACTATTTTCAGTAGGCTGTAGATCCTACATTAGGCTGACACAACATTCATTACATACAGTGATGTGGACAGGGTAAAATGCCATATCGAGTGACTATGCAGGCCTCCCCGGTTGGCAAAATCAAACGTTGGCCACCCTACTTGCATGCATAATAAGTGCAATATAACAATAAGTTGACAAATTAATTAATAAATTGTTTGAATTCCTGACTTTAGAGGAAGATGCTGCAGGCAGATACAGTAGTCTTATGCTGAAGATGTTCCTGGCTGAAGGGGTCGTCTGTAGGCATGCTCTCTTCTTGGCCAGTGGAGATGTGGCCCCTCAGAAGTTCATTCAGGTCAGACAAAGTATAAATTTTTGTGCACTTTCTTGGAACTTTTGGAATGTGAACTTTTTAGAAAACTACTACTACTACTGCAATGTCTCCCAAGTATGGTGTTGAAATTAGTGTCTTACGTTGCCACTTGAAGTTATACTTGCCAAACATTAAACAAACATTAAGAACTATTGAAGTCACTAATGAATAAAAATAATAATTATGAGAAGTACCTTTACAATTATCATGTTGTTGAACTATACAGTATAAACTCTTGTGCAAAACATTCATGGATGGGCAAATTACTTAGATAAATGTAATTGAATTGCAATTTACTTTGGGACATGTATAAATTGAATTTAAATTACAAAATACATGGAAAAATGTAATTGAAATAAAAGAGGCTACATAATTTCAATGAGATACTGGCCATGCCCTGGATGCATCCTAATTAATACAGTAAATTATGTTGCACTATCGAAGGCCACTTTCATAAAATTTCAACCTGTTTTTTATTTGCAGAATTTTCCTGAGCCTATTATTCACGATTCGCATTCAGAATTGCCACCAGGTGGCCTGACCTCTGAACGATTGAAGAGCGAAGCCGTGAAGGTTGAAGACGATGACCTTACGATAGCCTGGAGATATAAGAACCTCAGCCTCACAGTTAGTTCTCTTTGAACATTTTGATCTTCACTCTCTTTTTTGGTCAATTAGTTCTGTGGAGAATTTTGGTTTTTACTATCTCGTTATCCACTGAAAATTTCAATTTTTGCTGCCTTGCGGTGTTTAATATTTTGGGTAGCTAGTTTTTGAGCATTTTAGTATTCATTGTCGTGTTATCTAATTTAATTTAAGGTGGTGCCCTGTGCTTAGCTGTAGAGTACCGCTGTAGGAATTCGGGGTTTACGATTAATCTTTGCATTACAAGATGCTGAAGAAATTATTAAGAACGTTGATTACCTGTTCTTTCTGCTTTGTATAAATTGTTATAGGTTATTTTAAAAATAGAACCTCTTTGACGGAAGAACACTATGGTTTGAGGGTTTGGTTCAGTTACTGGTATAAGGGTTAGATTTGGTTTTGGGTTTGCTGTTTTGAAGAACGTTCTGTCAGAGCTATATAAATGTTCAATTACAATTACAATTGGCCTTGTTTCAAGTCACCAAAGTAATTGCTTTGTCATTGCTTTTAGCCATCGTCACAGTCGATGCCTCAGTTCGGCCATTACTACGATCTATCAAAGAAAATGGATCACGATCTTTTGGACGGTGTGGACAAGACGCTCTTTGATCCAGCTTCTGATGTGATGTCTTCTTCTCGAAGGTATCTGTGTTATTTTTGACGATGATTGGTCATACCCTGTTCATTTATTTTGTGGTTTTGAAGTGTTTTTGATAGGTAAACAACTAATGGAAAATTCTGCCTCTATCAGAAAAGGCCCAGGGAAATGGGAGTTAGGCAGAGATGAGAAAAGAATTGGCCAGTCAAATAGATATCAGATGTTGGACATTATTGAATATTATACATAAGATGACATTTTGTCAGGCCACCATTCCAACCAATGCAACCATAAGACTGTTCTATTTAGCCTGGGTTGGGTCAGGAGCACTCCTGAGTAAATGCTTGTTAGAATAGATTAGAACGCTCTCCGGAGAATGTTCAAGATTGTAATATCTTTTACCTCAGGAATCCAGAGTCGTCTTGTCTCAATTCATCTTACGCCAGTTTGCTCGAATCTATCGCCAAGAAAATCTCAGATGGAAATTTTGCCACAAGCAGCCAACAGGAAGAACGCAACATCCTTAGAATTGGTCAGTTCTATTTTATCTTGGCATTATCCTTAGAATTGGTCAGTTCTATTTTATCTTGGCATTATCCTTAGAATTGGTCAGTTCTATTTTATCTTGGCATTATCCTTAGAATTGGTCAGTTCTATTTTATCTTGGCATTATCCTTAGAATTGGTCAGTTCTATTTTATCTTGGCATTATCCTTAGAATTGGTCAGTTCTATTTTATCTTGGCATTATCCTTAGAATTGGTCAGCTCTATTTTATCTTGGCACTATCCTTAGAATGGGAGATTCATTCGTTCATTCTGAGAATTTATGTAGTGCCCCTTCAAGAGGCCTACTCAGCTATTTTCATACTTGGTCACTTCTGTATATCTTGGCATTGCGGAATACCTCGCATAAGCAAAGTTTTGTTTTCACAGACTACCGTTTGTGCAGAATCAGAATTTTCAGCGCGTATTAACAGATTGTTGTAATTGTAATTAGCAACTTCTATTGCGCCGGTGTCTAATGCACAAGGCATCAACCGATGGCACACCAAAACCAAGCTGTAATCAGGTCAACATCCAAAAGATCAGTCCATAAGAGACAGAGAGACAGCCTACGGTGGATAAGCAATTTGGAAGAGGTAAGTTTTCAGCCGAGAACGAAATGACACAAGCGACTGAGCACAGCATACAGACACAGGAAGAGAGTTCCAAAACGTAGGTCCAGCAACTGAAAAGCTCGTTTGCCAAGAACAGTTCTTGATTTCTGTATGACCAGACAAAGATGATCAGGTGACCTCATTGAATAATGATAAGTCTGGGGAATAAGAACTGGTTTTAAATATTGTGGTTGGCCAGAGTTCAAAGTTTTATATAGTATAAGCTCCAGTTTGAAATGAATTCTTTGCTGAACAGGAAGCCAAAGCAAAGATTTAAGCACAGGGGTTATATGTTCATATTTGGATGTATTCATATTTGGATGTATTAATAATAATATTCGTTTATTGACGAAACACTGGGTTGGCACACCGCAACCCATTACATAGACAGTATTACAAATTAGCAAATTATTCAATTTAAATCACTGTTCAAGTACAGGGGCAACATAGTCATCGGGGCAACATTAGACTCCTGAACAATGACCTAGGGATGAAATTTAGTTATGGCTCCAGCCAAAGAGTTCTTTGAGGGTTGTGTGATGTTATGGCCATTTTCATTTTAATAATATAATACTATAATAATGATAAAATCGTATTTTTCATAATAGTAGCCATAGACTTGTGCGTGGTCTCATTGGTCTGGTTGTATATATGTGTGATGGTGCTCTCTGACAAATACTCTGAAAACAAAATTAGACATGGTTTGTTGGGTTTAAGTTGTCAAAATTAATTTGGACAGTCTTATGGGAATTGCCTTCATGACTTGTTACAGTAGTGAACAGAAATGAATTTAGGGATTTCCCTGAAGGGACATTTGCCAAACTAGCGTGCAGGCACTCTGCGCAGGAGAGACTGCTAACAATAGAAATTATGTTTTAACCTGTGGTGAATTTATTTTCGAAGGCATTCATGCGCTTGGATCTCCTCAATGGGATGATATATCGGTCACATCGGATTCTTCATTGCATTCTGATCCATCACTTTTCCGCTTTCTGTATGCGTTGCGCAGTATCGTACGATCGGCCTACACCGTGGCTGTGGTTACCGTACCAGCTCACCTCTTTCAGGTATGCATTGTCATTGTTCTAAGGTACTGTCATGTAAATACGACGGTCATCATCAAAGGTAGTGTTATGTAAATGCAATCCTCTTCAAAAATGTGCTACAAGTAACCCGGTCTTCTATGAGGTTTGGCGACGGTTCCTTATCTGTCGCAGGACCCTCTGCATGGAGCAGTCTTGCCGACCATGTAAAGAATGTGCCATCTCTGGAAACCTTTGAATCACAAATATCTTTTTTTAAACAGTCGTGTGACTGTCATTGATTTATCGATCTCGTGTACAGCACTCTTTCCTTCGGCTTTGGGTGTGCTATACAAATCGTCTTATTATTATTCAAATTATTATTATTATTGTTCAAATGCAGAAAATGTTATTCTCTGCAAAATGTAACATGTGATAATCATTCAACGTTAGTCTAAAGAAAAATAGTCCTGGGGTTCATCATCATTAGATGTTTAAATTTTTTTTAAATATGTGGACCGGTTACATATTTAATTGACAATGAGTCTGATATGCTTTAAGTTTATGTGTTTATCAGCCAGTTTAGTCCATGCAATTTACAGTTAGACCTGGGCAAAATTGGCCGTCATCTTGTTTTAAACTGCATTTTTGGGGGTGATCCCGTGGTCGGATTTTGTGGGATTTTGGATGTTATTCAGCAATGGAAACTGAGCAGGAAGCCGTTTAAAAAGCTTCTGAAGCAATTTTGCCTAGTTTGAAGGTATATTTGATCTAGATTGCCTGGACTAGTTGAAGCTCAAAGCATGTTTGTTCTGGAGCAGACGTCACAACCCAGAGTTTCTTTCTTGACCTTTAAGATCTTTGTTTTTCTGTGTTATGATTGTGTTCTCATATATTTCTTGAAGAATTCATCTTTTGTGTCACGACTTGAGCAACTGGGGGATATGGTCGTGCGACTTGAGTCATTCTTTGGAACGCCTAGGGAAAACAACCCTGTCTTGACCAGCTATAAGGGTAAGTGTCAATCCATTAATTGATGCTCAAAACTGATTGTTCTTTGTGTTGTGATCATTAAAATATCAATGCTTAATTAAGTTTTTGTAAGTTCAGTTCAAATCTTAATTTTTTTACTGGTTATAAGATTATAATACATCTATGAAGTTCATGACATAATACAATTACTAGGTATCCAAACAAATCTACTAGACAAAGTCGTTCAACAAAGACTCTGATGGTTTTGACATGTAGAAAGAATGCCAGTTGACCGAATTCCACACAATGCACTACACGCAAGATTCGAAGGAAAAAAACAGGCAGACCAAGACTATGCTGCATAGACAATATAAATGAAGACATAACATCACTTGGACTAACACTGAAAGCGGAGCAATGGAATTGACAAAAGACCAAGGACAGTTGAGGTCATTTATTCGTACCCATCGCCCCCAAATGGCTGGCATAAGGAAATGAACTTCATAGATGTATTATAACCTTATGATGATGAATAAAATATCTGTGAGAAGATGCCTTGTCAGTAAAGAATGGTGTTTTTGCTAAGTGTTTGGTGTTTCTTGGCTTCATTCTTAGTGTGACACCATGATGTAGGATGCATGCTTGACAACAATATCTATAATCTGCTGATTGTAACACTGGTAGTGAAATTCACTTTTCAGGTCTTTTCCATGTGGTCAAGCTGCCTAGACTCAACTGCTTGGCTGCTCAAAACTGCGACGCTCAAGATCTGGCATTTAAAGTCCGAAGGAAGCGATTCACCATTGAGGTCAGCTACTGCATTGTATTGTATTGTTGCTTATAAAGTATACAATGGTCTAGTGAAGGGGTGTCAAACCTTTCTTAATGGTGGGCCAGTGGCAATATTTTCCGGCCAGTGGTGGGCCGGGGTGCCGAAGGGCCTGAGCAAAATGGGGATAAAGGTGTGGAAGGGGACTCGGTGTGCCCATACCCAGAACAATTTTGCAAACTGTATTTTGTATTTCAAATACTTTTGAAAAATGTGTTTGCATTTTGTATTTCAAATACATTTTTTTATCCAGCACTGGTCAATGAGAGTACAACATTCTAGTTTGCTGAGCAGGTTTAAACTCCCAATTGTTGAATTACAAATGAGACAATTATGTTACCGAAAGACTACTGTGTCATATTACACTAGAAAGGCAGACTACTGAAAGACTACTGTTTCATTATTATACTAGAAATATACAGCTGTATTTGTGTTTATATTTCTTCTTTTTTTCAGAAGCTGCATCTACCGCCTGCGATATCTGAGACATCGTCGTCAAGTAGTGCCCAGAATAAAAGCAAACAACTCTTTGAACAAACAGAAAGAGCTGGACAGACTGCCTTTGCATGTGGCAGTTCCTCTTCGCAAAGTAAAATCGATTTTTGATTGGACAAACTAGAGCCTCCGGTCAAAACTTTTCAGTTGTGTACTTCTCGACTGTAGCAGCTGTTCTGCCTTTGATGGAGAAAGAGTTTATTATTAAAGAATTATTTTGTTGCTTTTCTACTCGCTTAAATTCCCTAGACTAAGGGAGAATTATGTCAGGAAGTTTCTAGGAGATAGTGTCACTAACCTTGCCAAACTGAGGAATTGTGTTCTGAGCTTGAATGTTAAATGTACAAATATTTAAAATTCATAGCAGAGATGTTGAGTGGTTCATGAGACTTGCTTCTTTGTTTGCATGACAGTGTCACAGAGGAGGTTGATTTGAAAACGGATCTTGAATGGGCAGTTAGAATAATGAAATCAATATAGTCGGCCTGGGTAGGATAGATGTGTAATGTTGTGTTAAGAAGTCAACCTGCTGTGAGGTCCTGGCAGATGGAATTTGTCCATTAATTTTATTAAGCTCAGTCGCTTGTGTTATTTTGTTCTCCGCTTAAAACTTGCAACTTTCTTGCATCTTGCTTATCTAACATAGGCTGCCTTTCTGTCTTACGGACAGATCTTCGGTATATTGGCGTAATTACAGCTTTGTTTTGGCATGCCATCGGTTGATGCGCGTTAGACACCGGACAATAAAGTCACGAATTGCAATTACTGTCCTGTGGATGCATATGAAATCTTTCACAGCACACAACAGCTCTTGCAGCTAAGAAGTACTGCCGAGCCCGACCAATGATTCATCAATCAATCAATGCTTTATTGATCACCAAAATCATATTAACACGGAAACAATAATGATTGGGCCCTCTTGTCTAAATAATGTCGAGAACCCGTTGTTCCTGGCTTAATAAGTAGATCGCGAAATTTAGTCATGTGTGGTCATGGGCATCGATTTATTAAGGCTATGTATGGGCGCTGAATGCGTATGCATGATTAATACCTTCGCTTACGTCATCGAGTTTGGAACCTATATTAAGATACGCACTCTGTGGATCGTGAACCACAACAAAAGATGATTAAAGACGGTTTTCTGAGTTCGCATTTCAAATAAAATCTTAAAATTGCGTTTTAAGAACCAGTTTAAAGAGTACTAGCGTTCAGACAAAGTTATACAACTGTGCACGATTTGATTTGTGGTGATAACGTGTTTTTCTTGTATCGTACTTGATCGACCTCGTGAAGGCGGATGTTGATGGTGGTACTGGCGTAAATTTCACAGCATATTCATTTCATTTGATATTCTAACGAATTCTGACTTTGTTTCCAACTGCCATTCCGTCCTAATCCGTCAATGGCGAGCGGATTTGTTTCGTTTTTCTCTCGCGACAAGGTAAGTCTGGTTTGACGATCAGTGTTGTGGTGGTTGAAAAATTAAAGCTAATACTTGAAGTTATTTATTTAATTTCAAAAAAGTTAATCTGTTGATGCTGTCACAGGTGCGGGCCGAATCCCCGAAACCCTAATCCCCGAAAGGCATTTCGGCGTAACTTCGGCCGGATCCCCGAAATTGATTTTCTAAGTCCGACACATGAATATAATAAAAATAAACATTTGAATAGGCAATATCGATATAAATCAAGGCCACGCTAAGTCTATGTCATGTTTACAATTTAACTCTGAATATTTGGCCGCTTTCTAGAAAACTGTTTTCGGGAAATCGGGCTTTTGTCTGTTTCAGCGTTTTCGAGGATTCGGGCTGACCCCCTGTCAACAGGGCAGCCCTAAAAGATTTCCGCTATTGCAGGGCTGCCCTTTTCCACGTTACAATTACAGATTTATCTCTCGGTTTAGCTGACTACTCGTAGGACATGCGGAACTCGAAAAGTGAATTACTTGTCGAAATTTGGAGCATTTTAACTTGTATTTGTATTTAGATTTTGCTGTCTAATAAATGTCTCTTAACTGAGTAAATATACGTGAAAAATTATTGTAAATTATGTAAGTTCTTCACTAAAATTGCGTGATGTGGTATGATAACGGCGCCATAGAAGTCTCTAATTCTAACTCATGAATTAGAATGGGTATGTAACAAGGTGACCTGGGTTCAACTCTTGGGCCTATCCTGTCATGTCAAGTCAGTTATCAAAGCCTTGTCAGAGGGCAAAGGTTGCTATCATCATCTTAGAACATTGATGATCCATGACAAATCCAGACACATCCAATTGTGTGGCTAGTGATGAAGGAAGAAGTGGAGGGGAATCAATCCTAAACAGGAAGTGGATTACAACAGATGATGAACAGTCCTTTGGTGATGCCCTTTTGAACCCCCCCCCCCAACCCCCGCTTAACTCCAGATTCTGACCTGTCACTAAACTAACCAAACTTGAATACGCAGTTCGATTAAGCACCAGTTTATAAGCTGATCATCATGACACAGCTTCTGTATGGTAAATTCAAGACATTTACAATGCAGTACATTACATGCCAGCATACATTACATGCCAATGTAGCTGTCTCCACCCTACCGAATCCTAACCCGGAAAACAATCTCGTTTGATTGCTATAAATAACCGTAACAATACCAGGCGGTGGTCTACTTACAAACAAGGCCTCTTCAACAAAGGTATGAATGGAATTTTGCTTGGAGGTATTTTGGCTGGCATGCCAAATATTGCAGGTGTTCGTGCAATTGTGAGTAGTAAACATTTGCCGGATAATATGGAGTCGGTTTGTTCCTGGTTATAGAAGAAAATCGCTGAAGCATTTAATGTCTGTGTGTTTATCTGTGCTACTATGTGTCACAAGATTTATAAAGGAAGTACTGGCTTGATCGGAAGGGCCTTATAGCTAGAGCCACAGCCTTTAGACGTCCGTGATTTATGCCTGTGTTTATGTATGTATGTGTGTGTGCATGCATGGATTTATATAGGCATCTTTTAAGAGCCCATAAACCCATCTTCATTCTTTGAATGATTCATGGGATCATGACACTTGTTATTGTGGGAGTGTGTTTGGATAACGGTGTGTGTCTGGCGCATGAGGCAACGGACCCGGTGCCCTCCCTAAGGTCGACTCAGCCTGTTCATTCGCTAGGTGCGTTGAATAAATTAGCAGTAGGACGTGATAGCACCTTTGATGTCTGCCATACAGTTAAATTCACCTCCTGTGATAACTTGTGATCATCCGTTCATACTATGAATAGTAATCATCCTGCATACTTGTCAGTTTGAAACATTAAACGAAGATTATTATTATTCATTGTTATTATTATTAGTGATGATCCCATGCATCACTGACTCACTGCATTTTATTGGATTTCTAGCATCTCTTGTTTTATTTTGGTGTTACGATCAGTATTGTCTGCACCCTACCGAACAATCCTCCTCTATGAAGCAGGGGCCGTATTATCCATTTGGCACAGTAGGCACTGTGCATAGTAGCCTACGAACCTTTCAGGGGCCTATGCAAGTCTGAAATTATATCTAATTTCAGACCTTTGTGGATATATCCAGGATATTAAATAGTCAACATTACAAAAGTAAATTGAGATTTTAAATCAAAACTGGGTGTGGTTTGTGATTCATGATTAAACATAACGTCAATAAATAATGTGAATGCGTAATTATGCGTTTAGCTTTAATGCAGATTTGGCAGTTGGGGTCTACGAATGCAAGAGTGCATAGGGCCTATGACGACATTAAAATGGCCCTGCTATCAAGGCTTTGGACTGACACAAGTGAACCAATGGGCAGTGTTAATTTTTTGTATGTAATATTATATATATATATAATATATATATATATATGTACCGGTATATATATTATGTTGTTTGAACTTAATTCTAATATATCTATATGCAAAGTGAGTTTGTGAATGTATTTATAAAGTCATATGTAGACTGGTATATGTATCGTGTGAATGTTTGCATTCAGTGTGTAATTACATCCTTATGGCTGCCTTTGCATAGGACTTTTTTGTAAGGAAATTGAATCTCTATTTTGTGTGTGTATTTTTAACTTTATTGTGAACATGTGTGACTTTGTGTGTGTAGTAATATAATGATTTATGTAAATACTGTATTTTTAAATACAGACATTTAAGACATTTAAGCATGTTAGTGTAGTGGTTAGCGTGCTGGACAGTCAACCAAGAGATTTGTGGTTTGAAACCCCCACCAGGGCAGAAATTTGTTTCAAAATTTCGGCTCCTCTTGCACTTCTAGCTAACTCGACTATATACACTGAACAGACACTGTCGGTGGGAAGATGAGATGGTGAGGGCCATCTGTAGTCATATGCCAAGGCTTAGACATTTAAATGAAGTCACCTTAAGTGACTCCTCTTCTTCTTAATGCATATCAGATGTGTGTATAACCTCACTTGGACTAACACTAAGGGGAGCATTGGGCTTGGCAAATGACCGAGGAGGATGGAGGTCATTTATTCATGAGATTTCAGCTCCCATCGCTGCCAAATGGCTAGCATCAGTAACTGATGATGATGATGATGATGATGATGATGTTGGTGGGATGTATGAGATGTGCGATGGATGGAGTGGCCTCTGAGTAGAAATCTCTTGAAGGCTAAGAATTTAAATGAAGTCACCTCAGGGCTACTTAAGGGACTGCTCTTCTACTTCTTATACAGTTCAGAGGTGTATATAACATCGCTTCGATACACGTACATACAGAAATGGACTTGACAAATGACCGAGGATGATGGAGATAATTTATTCGTACCCGTCGCCGCCAAATGGCTAGCATCAGGAACTGATGATGATGATATGTATGAATGTATATATGTATGTATGTACCATGTATCGTGTGGTTGTTCGCTGGATTTCCGATGATTTCATCGAAACGATTCTTGTCATTGAAGGTTCATGCTTTTGATTTTGCAATTGTTTACTCACAATTGATTGAGCTCTTGTGTTGTTGGCATTCTGCCTGAAATGACTCATCAAGTTACCTTAGCATTTACTTTCTTACTTACGAGCTATTTGTTCTTACTGACATCTCTTCCAGTATCAGAAGATATCAATTCTGAAGCATATTCTAACTTCAAAAGTATAGAGATATATTAAGCCAAAATAATTTCTGTCAGCGGCCTTTGTTGCCTTGAGATGTCATTAAACTCTCTATCCCATGGAAATTCACATCAAAATCAGAAGGTATATCGTTCGCAAATCAGTCAGAGTTCCCATGCCTATTACAGACCAGTTAGGCTGCAGCGAATGTACCACTCCTTGTGATGGCATGAGTCATGGTTTGTCATCATTTCCTGTTGACTCATTGTTTCTGGGCATCCATCAATCAAGTTGTGACAAAGGCCTCATGCAGTGGGTCCATAAAGGGTTAATCGTTTCGGCGCTAAACCAATTCACATTGATTGAGTGCTGATAATAACTGGTTCCGCCTGCTGCGGTGGAACAAGGCCGAGAGCAGGCGGAAGGTAATTGGCCTAAGGCCTAAGGCAGACGGCACCCTTCCCCGTTGCCTCCTCTATCCTGTTTCTCCGGACCTCCAGCAATTAGCGTTTTGAATGTGTTTCGTTCTGACTTGTGTGCTTCTTTGCAAATGTAAATGTATACAATTTTATATAGCGACCATAAGGCCTCAACCCAGACACCCACCTTAAGATCTGCTGTTCCCTCTGGGATCCTCTGCAAACCAGACTCGAACCTCCCTCGGACTACTCTCTTGGACAACCCTCTGACTCGACACAGCGCTCGTAAATTAAGCTGGTGCCCTTCACTTGGCTTTCGAGTGGCGCTTTAGAAGTTTGGAGATTACGATTACAGCCTATGCCCTAATTTTTGTAATTCATTGATCAGGTGACATCCTTCACCACCACTGCCCGTGGAAATGGGCGCCACACCATTACATGGTCCCCATGCACGGACCGCCTAGCCCAAGATTTAAACCTCTGAAAAGCCACCTTTGCGAGGCAAACCACACGTTCTCTAACACAGCGGAGTATAGGACGTATACCTGCACTCTAACCAATGTAATTCCTTGGAGATTACCTGTAGTCTAAATCCGTGGACTTTTGATCCCTTCTTACATGGAATCCATATATAAAAGCCTCCCAAGTTAAAAGAGTTTATGGTCATATAAAGTAGGATCTAAACAATGCATCAGTCTGTTAGTTCCTCCGAGATTTGAGTAACAACTTTGGAAACGTATGTGAATTCTTAGAGATGTATGCGATGTTTGATTCATGTATGGACCCTATGTAATAGCCTTCCCGTTTTGCAACTGGAGCGCCACTTGGTTTATGTAATCATCATCATCATCATCAGTTCCTGATGCCAGCCAATTGGGCGGCGATGGGTACAAATAGATGTGGGTCCTAATTATGCATCTGTCTGTGAGTTCCTTGTTGTTGAATGTGGTTTCTTGCAGAATTATGTATTTCCTTGGAGCAAGCGTAATTCCTTGAAGTCATATGTGATTTCTTGCTGATGTATGATTTCTTTAGGTATTATATATGATTTTTCTTATTATTATAATAACACATTTATTGAGCGCCAGGTTGTCTAATGAACAAGCATCAGTCAACGGTGCTGAGCAACTGTGAGTGAAGGACTTACCGGTACTCAAGGTCCAAAATGCTAGATATATTCTCAATGAATGAATGAGTATTGAGTATCGTGTAAGGGAAGCTTGAACCCATACTATTTGCATTACAAGGCAAGCACTCTAACCAATAGGTAACTTATGATAGTTTGCAGATGTGTGTCATTCCTAGTTAACCTACAATTCCCTTTTTAATGTATCGTATGCAATTCTTTGTAGACTTTCCGTCCTGCAAAGAAAAATTTCGATGAGGGCACACTGCGCTTTGAGCTTCACAAACGCGCCAATGCGTCTCTACATTCAGGTCTCGATCTGAAACAGGTCGTCAAAATACCACCAAATGAAGAGGTCAACGACTGGATTGCAGTTCATGGTACGTACTGAGTAGGTCTTCATCTGGGAAATTTTCAGAATAAATTCCCATTAAATGTTTTTATTAGGATTTTTTAATAGTTAACTATTTAAACGACTTATTAAGAGTTAACTTATGATTAGATGTATTCCACAATAAGTAATGGCAAATACAAAATTAACATTATTCACTGTTTATCTTTTAATGGCATTATTAATACTTAATTATTTATTGCTAGTTAGTAGTTACAACTTACCTAGTAGCCTAGTTATTTGTTCATATTAGCAGTCTTGTTTACGTTTTCCAGTTCAAATTCTTGCTTTAACCAATTACATATAAAAACCAGCATGTTAATACTACTAGGTTCTAGCAACGTGTTTTGTTGACAGTATAGCAAGCGGTCAAGCAGTCTTCAATTAATCGTTAAAAATAATTGTAATAATTAAAATTAATTAACAATTCATCGATTAATTAGTTGTTAACTTCCACAGCCCTAGTTTTTATCATTCATTTGTCAATTTAAGTGAAATTTAATTCCACTTTATTGGTTTCGTTTCAGTCGTTGATTTCTTCAACCGAATCAACGTCATCTATGGAGTTGTCTGTGAATTCTGTTCAGAACGGTCATGTCCTATGATGTCTGGTGGACCAAAGTGAGCAGAAATAATCATCTTATAACCCCGTTCTAAGTTCCTAGCATCACTGATGATATGGTACAATTGCCTAGTGGTTACCTAGCCACACTGTCAATCCAGAAGTTGTGGATTCAAAGGCATTCAAGAACACAGAAATATCTTTAACATTTTAACGACTAGCTGCATTGGTTTCCCAGTCACTTTTAGTACATGCTCATCATTAAAGTGTTAAAGATCTCTTGTCTCTTTTAGTGCTGTAAAATAAGCACATTGACTGTGTGCTCAAGAAACAACGTAGTTTAACACTGTAATGACTAGAGTGAACTAAGAGTGACTGGGGTCTGCGAAACCAATGCAACTCGCATTGAAGTGTTAAGAAACAATTTCAACTTTTCTAAAGATGTGCAATTTAATATCTGTTGGAGAGCCTTGTTTCAACACCTTTGTGAGGTTGTTTTAAAAAGTGTTTTGCAAGTTTTCATATATACATTTATTTACAGCTTGGTTTTGGTGCATCAATTGGTGCTTGGTGCCTCTGCATTTGGAACTGGTGCTTCTTAATAAACTATAGTTTCTTAATAATACATATATATATATAACTATATATATATATATATATATATATATATATATATATATATATATATATATATATGGGAGGATATTAGGAAATTGACTTTCAAGGGCAGTGAACGGGCTCAGTCCCCATCCCCTCAACTTGATACACCAAACTTTTAGGGGGTGCTGTTTTCAGTAGGTTGCAAATTTTTTCAACTATATAGGTATCTGTTAAAATTACGTTATATTACCGTTGTAGGTATGAGTATCACTGGTGTGATGGCGTCACATACAAGAAGCCGACGAGGCTTCCGGCGCCCAAATACATTGAGCTGTTGATGGACTGGGTCGAAGGCCAGATCAACAACGAAGAGCTCTTTCCAGTACAAGTTGGTCAGTGTCCTACTCAGCCACATTAATATTAGGACTGTCATCAGGCACCCAGGAGCCTCTCCAAAGGGTTGGACATGGCCCTTGAATGCAATTCCCAATACCCAGCCATATATCGGAATAACTTTTAAAGTGTCATTAGGCAGCATCTTACAGCATGGAACTCTGCCCGTACTCTGGTAGTACCAGTCCCAAGCCTGGAGAAAGGAGGGGGACGGTGCTAAAAATCTTTGTTATGACACAGTGTTGTTAAACAGCAACTAACAAACTGAGGGCAGGGAATACCTGCACAGCTATTGTTGTCATGGCCAATGCAGCAGTTGAGCTTAGATTAAAGTCAATGCCAGCTCAACTCCCCTCAACAAAACCAACCTTAGAAGCCCTCTCTGTCTCCTTTCTCTGGTCTCTCTAGCAACCAGACTTGGATCCTCACTTGTATCCACATCTTCGTACTCAGTACAGTGCTCGTGAATAAGCTCAGCCCTCTTGAATAAGTTCAGCCCTTGTGAATATGCACGACTTTCATAAATAACCAGCCCTCATGCTTAGCTTTAGAGTATCACTTTAATAGAAATTTGGAGTTTACAATTACGAACTCGCAAGTTCCTGGCTAAACTAGCCGTGGTAGGCGAGGTCACTACGTAAATTATAGCTCTCCATCTGTTGTAGATGGAACTATTTCCTCTTTCTTGTGGTTGACTTTTGTTTCCAGTCCTTTCTTGTTGTGTTTTTCCAGGCGTTTCATTTCCAAAGAATTACATTTCAAACGTGAAGAAGATCATGACGCGCCTGTTCCGTGTCTTCGTCCACATTTACATCCATCACTTCGACAAACTTGTCGGCATTGGCGCGGTTAGTCAAGTTTTTGTGTCGCCCACAAGCAACAAACGTGCTCACATATACATGTAAATTGACTAAGTTGAGCACGCTAGGTTGAACAACCATCATGGATGACCCTAACCATAATTTTTATTCTTCATTCTATTGTGCAGAACATTAGACAATTACATATAAACTGTAGACTTCACACAGTACAAGCAATAGGAGAACCCAAAAGGGACCAAAGTCCCACATATGTGCAGTCAGTTAGACTGATAATAATCATTTGATTGTTGTATAATGCAAACAATTTATATTAGGGGTTTTAAAAAACCACCACCACCACCCCAACGATGTTTTTGTGTTCCACAGAGCCTTTGCTAAAGAGTTTTGTGTTCCATAGAGCCTTGGCTAAAAGAGTAACGACTACACAATTTGAGAATAAAAGAGCAAATTTGTCATTTTTCACTGTGTATGATGTTTGTGACTAGTAATGAATCTTATAAAATCTTAATCAAAATTAAGATTTTACAAGCCTAATTTGACTGTTTGTATGCTGAAAAATGCATAAATTTAGATTTAGTTTTGCAAACATTTTCTGGGATGGTACAACTGAGCCCCCACTCTTGACACCTCCCAGATTTTGCTCAGGCACCCTGACTTGCCACTTACTGCAAAACACTTTTGGGGTACTTTATAATTGCATTATGTAACTGATTGCACATAAGTGTTCAGTTAAAATTACAACTTCAATTTACGGTAGTGAAATGTCAACTCTTGTACAAAGACTTGCTTAGTAAATAGAATTTCAATTGTTTATTTTTAAACATGAACACATTTTGACCTGATCAAATGTAGGAAGGCTGATGCACGAGGGCTGGTGGCCATTTGATTTAGTGATTGGCTAATTGATTGAGTGATTTATTGATGACTGGCTGATTGATTGACACACCTACTTATTGACTGGCTGATTGAGGCACCTGCTGATTGGTGGATGCACCAGTTGCCTGATTGACTAGCTTCCTTATATAGTACTGGTTTGATTGACTTACTGACTGGTTTGTAAGAACTTTCTTGTCCTAATGTATTGATTTTATAAAATAAATCTAATTCAAATGATTTCTAGCATTTAATTGTATTTAATTATTTTAGTAAATTTATACAGATGAATTGAATTTCTGTGTAATTTCATAAGAATTGATTGTGTTGATTTGCTGGTCATGTTACAGGAGCCTCATGTGAACACATGTTACAAACATTTCTACTATTTTGTCACGGAATTCAGCCTCGTTGAGAAGAAAGAACTCGAGCCACTGGTCAGTAACTGGTGATCATAACATCCAACTAATCAGTTTCAGAACGAATACATGTTAAATAATGGACTGAATATACTTACTGTTCATTCATTCATTCATTACTAGAATTTATATAGCGCCTCTTCAAGGGAACTACTCAGAGGCGCTCCCAACCCAAGCGCGGCCAAATAAGATCATTTTTAGTTGAGAGAGGAATGACTGAGAAGGGGTTCTAGGAAGGGAGCGGAGTGTCAGAGGGAGGCCATTCCAGGTCGAGGGGCCAATCACAGAGAAAGCACGGCTCTGCCTGGTGGAGGTACGAGCAAAAGGGACAGAGAGAAGACCCTGTTCAGCTGAACGGAGGGAGCGCGAGCCTCGAACACTAAGGGTGGGGCTACAAAGCTCAATAAGGTATGCAGGAGCGAGACCCAGCAGGCAGTGCCAAACTAAGGCAGCTACCCTATATTATGTGCATGTTATGTACTTTAGCATTTTATAGCACCTTGGGTACTTCGTGTTCTGTAATTGTAATGTACTTGAGCATTTATATAACACCTTAAGGTACTTAGTGTTATGTACTTGTATTGAATTTGAACATTTATATAACACCTGAGACACATAATGAAGTGGGTTACAGTGGTTTATTTGAACCTCTGTTATATTATAGAGGGATTGTGAAAGTTTACATTTTTAATTTACTTTAAAACACAGTGCAACATGTTGGTGTATTTCACTAGTTAGTAAGCTGGGTCTGGGATCAAATGATTGGGCATTTGGGCCTGTTCAGTAATGACCATGGAGAGTTTGCTCACACACTTTTGCCAGTGACCAAGCTGTAGAATTTGGTGCGATCCTTTGGTGCACTGACCACATGTCCAGGACAGCAGGACTCATCCATTGCTGGCAGAAGGGCTGAAAATATTAAATGGGCGCCTGCCTGCAACTTGGAAACTTTATCAACCGAATCAACCCTCTATTCAATGCGGAGAGTACGGGTTCAAGCCTCCACTTAGGCGGTTAATTACTGTGTAGGGACCTTCACCCAAAACTGCTCAGCAACATCAATGTCTTGTTACATAGTTGTGTGCACTTCTGAATGTTGGAAGGAGGGCAATATCAAAATACAGTTGTATTGTATTGTAACATATTGTTGTGCAAACGTTTACCAATAATTGAAGCTTTATGTAACGTGTACTTAAAACAAAGGTATGAATGGCAAGATCCGAAGGAACACTTTCTATGTGGCAACTAAAACCTGAATGTTACAAAGATGTTTCTGACATAATCGAGTCAACTACGAAGCAGCATTTAGCATTCATTCATTGACTGTTGCTATGTAAAGATGTATGTATTTCTTTTCAGAAACTGATGACAGAACGACTTTGTCACTGAGTGGCTGGGGCACCCGCCTATCGGCAGAATACACTAGGTTACCAGTGCAGAGGATGCTTCAGACTGCACAACATTCACATGGCTCCTATCTGGACTGTAAATTTTACTCAGAAGTCTTTAGAAGATTAGAGGAACTGTATTTTTGCAGATATCCTGTGTGTATTTGTGCATGGGTTCATATTTTTTCAATAATTATTTATGAGAGCCTTCATATTTCCAGATGGATTCATCTTTGAAGTTAAATTGGATTCTAGTTAAGTAGCCTGTCTGATAGTATGGTCTTTTTGTGTATCTTCAATGTTATTCAGCTAAATTTTTGATCGATTTCAGCATTTTATTACATTTGAAAGGCGTTTGAAATAGTTAGGAATTGGCTGCTGCAGATATTTACTCGGTGAAGCAGTGCTTTTACTACAACCGTTTATTAATGTTCTCTTAGGTCTTTGTTTTTAACGTTCAACGCTGTGTGAAGCTGTATAAATAATTGCAAGGATTTTTTTTACAGAATTGACATTCTCCTTTTTAATGTGCTTCATCATATTGATATGATTTTATATTGAATTATGTGTGCCATGCGATGAATATTAGATTTGTTTCTTATACCTGTGACTGTCTGACAATTTATGATTTATGTGGGCATCTTTTTATAAAAATATTTACTGTTGATTGTAGTGGCGATTATCTCGTTTTGAACAGTTAGAAGGGGTGGCCAACTTTTTTGGCCTACCACTATAGTTGTTGGTATTGCGGCGGGCCACAAGTGTTTGTCCTCACAGGCTCGAAAGAAATACAAATGTTTATTTCATATTTAAGTTCTACGTAGCCTTATGTTCAGATGTGTTTTAATTACTATGCCTCTTGCAGCAATATTCTTCAGCAGTGCCAAAATCTGTCGAGAGTTAATCTGTAACTAAATAGGCCTCTTGCAGCACTGCCTAAAGAGTTAATGAACTAGGTCCCACCCTAAACTTGTTACTCTGATATTTTCACAGTTGTTTTGTTGTTTTATCCAAGATTCGCTCTAGACATAATACTTAAAGTCCTGCTCAGAGATGTCTTTAGATTTAAGAAATTTTGGCATAAATGCAACAACTGCAGTTGAATGCCCAGTTTTTTCTTTAGTGTTAAGTAATGTACAGTGTGGACTCGTCGATATGAAGTTGTCAGGTTTAGACTTCGTGGGAAGCAGCTGATGAATGATCTCACCCAATCAGTTCTTAGAAAAATGAGCAGAGTCGAAACCATGCGGTCACTACAGTAAAACGTGCACATTTACTTTTCCCCATTTATGATACAGTATGCTGACAAGACCATGTATAAAAAGGGGTAATGCTGAAAGTCAATATTTAGCACTACACTGCAGTTATTGTATGCTTGTTAACCAATATGGCCTGCCACTGGTGACTCTTCTAGTTTGTACTAAGTTGCGGTGTGTCGCATTAAAACGAATGATATATAAACTGGTAGCTTTGGGAAAGAGACACATTTCGCATTAAGTACATGACGCATAAACTGGGAGCGCATTAACAAGTAGTATGACCCTGAATTGTAACCCTCAATGTAGAGATGAACGGCAGTAGCAATCTGTGACTGTGTCACTAATGTAAACAATTACTTTTTGAATTGCTTTTGTTTCCTCTCACAAGTGGTAAATCCATTTGTGGTGCGAGGAGCATGGTGGCTTCGTTTTATTTACTCTGTGTGTATGTGTGCATCATTTGTGTGTTCAGAGTTTATGTACATGTATCTGTGCTTTTTACAGCGCCTGTAAAGATCCTCTTAAAACACATCTTGCATAATGCTGATATGGGCCATCCATTTAGTATGTATGTACGCAGAAATCCGGAAATATTGGCCACCTCCTCTTCACATGTGTATTTTTTACCCCCCCCCCCTCGAATCCTGCTGGGCTGCGTGAGACTTAATAGCAGTCAGAGGTAAAGTGGCATGAAGTTACTCCTCTCCCACAGTCCTACTTCTCCCGGTAGTACTTGTCTGATAGCTGTTCGGTAGCTCATTTGAAGGCCAATAATATAAAATTGTTGTCAAGGTTTCCTGTGCGTACACCGTACGTTCATTATCAGTAGACCCAAAATGCATTTGGGTTAACCCCGCCCTCCATGCTTACATGTATACTAAATGGATGGCCCCTATGTGTGAAGATATTTGAATGGGGCGAACATTGATGTTCTCCTAGATGCATAACTATAGCTGTCTGATAGACTTAAACAGATGCGACTCAATGCTAACAATTATCGGTGCGATCTCTTTATACTGTTGAAGTACTCATTATTGGTCTTCCATTGCAATAAATAAGCATAATCTGAAACGATTTGTAATAATAATAATTATAAATCCCACAGGATTTGGACTACCTTGGATTGAACATTGCAAGTTGTTGCTAAACTGGTAATTGTGTACTTGGCAAAACTTTGTGGCAGCTTTGGCTTCAGTTTTGGCGAGATACTTTCAGACTTGCTATGATCTTGTTTTCCACTTAATAAACTCTTAATGGTTGAAAGAAAATTTGGCATGCCAAAGTTATTTAACTACATGTATGTTTATGGTGCAGTTTAGAGGCTTATTCTTGATAGAATAGAATCTTCGTTTATTCATTAACACATTGTCAGAACGCAATGCGATCACAAGAAGAAAATATGTGTAGGCATTGGCTATTCCGTTTAAAGTTTGGTCAAGGATATTATTGGCTTTTATTTGATTTGTTAAAGGGTCTTAGGTTTAATATATATGCCCTGGTAAAGCAGCCTAGGAATAAAGTTTTCGGTGTCCTTTGATGGGGAGAGAATGAAGCCAAATTGTGTAATTGCTTGTGAAGTTTACTCTAACATAAAAACTCATAATTATGATGTAATACATTATTACAGGGTTTAACATACTGTACATCCGTTAATGTTACTAGTGTGATTTAGTGAGGCGTTCAAATGTTTTTTACCTTGCTGCGTGTTTGCTCAATCCTTCAATGCCAAGAACCTGTAATAAGAGGTTTTGAAGGTTTGCAATTTAGCTTTTCTACATTTGGTCATCTACTTCTGCTTGATTTTTACTTAATTCGTTGAATGTAACTTTACAGATTGATTGAAAATAAATTCATTTACTGTCGGTTTTAGCGCCATGCTCACATTATATTACATGTAAATCACTGCTGTGGCAAAGCTGTTGCGATCTTGCTGTTATAACACACTGTATATTTACGACACAGTTCTTTAAAAATTGCATGATGATCTAGGGGACAAGTTCCACAGTGTATAAAAGTCCTTCTGTAGTTTTTATACACTCTGGTTGACAGCATGCTTGGTTTTCAACTTAGTTGTTGGGGTTAAATCCATACCAGATTCTGCCAACAATGATGGTCAACTTATACATTTTATATGGGCACTTGTAGAACTGAAATCCTGTGAAGGGTATTTGAACCTCTTGACCTTTAAGTTTACCGTCCAGTGTGCTGTTACTAGACTGTCGTGCATTCCTACAAAACTATGCAACATCTATGCAAAACTTTTCTTGCACTTGAATACAAAGAAAAAGGAATCGGTTATACAATCATCGGAATAAAGTTATTAAAGTAGGAAAGTAAGAAGGGAACTGCATGACATTTCTCGGTAGGAAAACAGTAAAGAAAAACGTTGGGAAAGATCACGAATCTCATCCTAAGGCCTCTAATGACCAGAACTATGAAAACCAAAGTCATAATATTCTGTTCATTACGAATCCACAGATTAATCATAATAATAAATAAAAATAAGTCTAAAAGTTGGTAATCCTGCAGTTTATGTGCTTTAATTATTTTGCATTTAAGTAAAAAATTCTTTTCATCAATCCATCTTCTATTTAAGCAAAGAATTATTCTCATCAATCCAACTTCTATTTCAGCCAAGACTTAGTTTCATCAATCCAGCTTGTATTTCAGCAAAGACTTTATTTCATCAATCCAGATTCTATTTAAGCAAAGAATTAGTTTAATAAATTCAGCTTCCATTTTAATAGGCAAACAATTATTTCCATCAATCCAGCTTCCATTTTAAATTTACTATATCAAATATACTGTACCAATGACAAATAATTAAAGTACCGAAACTGCAGGATTACCTAAAAGTTTAAACAGTTTGTTTATATTAATATTTATAATAATAATAATATGCATAATACACAATTAATGGCAACATATAACTATGGCAATATATAACTATGTTAGTCCAGTCAAACTGGAAAACCAGTTGAAGGGTCCGAGTACATGGTGAAATAATCTCTGATGTTGCTTTCTCAATTACAAGCATAGTGTTCCGAAAGTATAATACTCAAGGCCGTAGCCAGGATTTTGTTTCGGGGGGTGTTTACTCGTTCTTGAACAAGCCGACAAGCAACCAAGTCAAAGGTCTACAAGGGGTTTGGAGGAGCGCTGTGAGCTCTCAAAGCACTGTAGAGCTGCATCATCTAACTTCACATGAGTGCTCTTAGTTCTTACACCGTATATGTTAGTAAATGCAATATTTATATATTACATTATTTAATTTCGGGGGGTGTTTAAACACACAAAACGCCCTAAATACGGCCTTGATAATACTGTATTGTCAATCGAGGTTCATGTAGCGCCTTCATTAAAAGTTAATCGGAGCCATTCCTGATTCAAAGTCATCACATTTCTGGGCAAAGTATTGACCACCCCATTCACAAAAATACCATCAAAAACAAGTACAAAAAGCTGGTACTCGTCATGAAAATGAACCGACAATGGCAAACGCGTTTTAAAAGTTGATAAGTCATACAAAATGCAAAACTCTACGTAAAAGCGAGAAAACCATAGAAAAAGAAGCGTCAATGCAGATGTTGACTTTAAATGAAGAAAGTTTTGTCCAATGATCTATGGAATTCGCCTATCAAGCTAAAGCAGTAGGTCTACTGCCTACGTGGTCGATGGGAGATGCTTCAAACTGGAATTTTGTTTCAGGCGCAAAAATTTCAGGCGATGTAAGCAGTAAACCTAAAAAGCAAACAAAAGTCATTAACAGTGACAAGTAGTAAGTACTAAGTAAGAAATGCAAAAAAATATGTACTTCTTTGTAGCCTAGCTATTTCTGTAGTAATTTGTTGACATTGCAGAAATCTGTAGTTAGCCTACTTATATAGCTACATATGGATACATACAGTATTGTAGCTCTTGCTGTAGCATACCATTTGTTGTGTCACATATTCATGCATCCATGGATACCTTCAGCATATCCTTATGTTGATGATTATGGTGATAACCATGATATTATTACTACCCTATCCTGCACAAAGCAACTGCACAAAGTTCAATTAAATGCCTCTTCTGAAGTTATCCCTTCTCTCTTGATACCTTTTGACCCGCAATAAGCTCAGCCCTCTTGAATAAGTTCAGCCCTTGTGAATATGCTCAGCCCTAATAAATAACTTCAGCCCTCATGAATAAGCTGGTGCCCTGTGCCACTGCCTCAGCCGACAGTGTTAATTAATTCCGACGCAACCGACCACCACAACAGATAAGTATGTTGCAGATAATAACCCTGCCAGCACCATATCAACATTTTATGGGACCCACACGAGCCCTATATGGGAACATGGGCCCACTTCAGACACCACACCGATACTAGACATCTGGAAGAGGTCTATATTAATTATGAACTACGTGATGTTGGCAAGCAACTCCGCCACTGCTCGTATTCTGGCAGTGCCAGACCCAAGCCTGGATGAAGGAGGAGGGCGACGCTAATGATCTCTACTATCACACAATGTCGTTAAAATGAAACTACTACTACTATGTTAGCAAGCCGTGTAGTCATTCAGCTTTCTGTCAAGAATAAAAGGAGATACAGTTAGACACCACTGCTTTGTTCAACTTACAATGTTTGTACCTAGGCTAGTAGCTGCTCTTGAGGAGGTGGTCGCGTACTCGTTCGACCTCTAGTCGACAGTTTCCCGGCTGTTGGCCTTCTCGGTACGTTCCTATGATCACACCTGCAACGAAAAACATTCACGAAATGGATCCAGCCGCCCAAAGTCTCAATCATTCTCAAGGCTATTCAGTACAATAATTCCTCTAGTATTCCCTCTTGGGCTTGCTATGTTCATGCAGTTTAATGCGTGGTAGTCTTAGTGGTTAGCATGGACATGCAACTGAGCCTTGGGTTCAAATCCTTGCCGAGGTAGAAATTTTTTTTTTTCGAAAATTCTTCTCCACTTGAGCACCCTATTCAACTCACTAATCACCTATAACGAGCATACTGACCGTATCAGTATGAGAATTGTAAAAAATAACGGGGGTTGGGGAGGGCTACATATTGATTCATGTGTAGTTTGGGTGTGAAATGTAGACTTTACTGTGGGATCCTAAGAAAGACTGGGGGGGGTGTTGAACCCCCAACCCCCTGGCAATTCTCACCCTGGACCGTATACACTGTCAGTGGGAAGATCAAATGGCGACAGAACTGGTCACCCGCCTTCATATGCCGAGGCTAAGAAAAATGAAGTAGCTAGCAGACTAGCATAAAGGACTAAGTTTACTGTTCTTCTTTTTCTTATCATCATCATCATCATCATCATCATCATCATCATCATCATCATCATCATCATCATCATCATCATCATCATCATCATCATCATCAGTCATTATTAGCTCGCAAGTCAGCTGGCACTTACATTTATCGGACCGGGCTACTGAGACTCCTGATGGTCCTTTCTTTCCCTGGATTTGCGAATCATCCGATTGGATGTAGAGGAACTTCTGTCCACCGAGCAGAATTCCAGATGACCGCAGAGCGTCTGGATTACGAAATGCAGTTACGATCGTCTTTACCTCCGCTGGACTAACCTACAGAAACACAGCATTAATTCCTTAATTAGGCTAATACCGAAAAGTATAAGTTCGGGACAACATTTGTGGGTTTTTAAGGTTCACCCAATTTGCCAAGAAACACTTGCAATGCCAATGACGAGGTGCTACAGGTGGTTGATGGGGAGCGGTCGCTGGTGGCAGCAGTGGGGGAGGGACGGAGGAGCTGGGTGGGGCACGTGTTGGGGGGCTCCCTTCTGGGGGTCATGGAGGGGAGAGTGGAGGGGAGGGGGCCGGGGCGGGTGATGCTGGGGTGGATGGCCGACGGATGCAGCGAGTTGGGTGATGGGGCACAGCACGGAGGGGAGTGGCGTCATTGGAGGTTGGAACCTGCCGAATGGCAGAGAACTTAAAGAAGAAGGTTCACCACAACCCCTCCCCAAATAAACTGCCGAAAATTTTATATGCTTTTATTTGCGAAAAACAAAAAACTTTTGCGACAATGCCCAATGGAAACCCCCGGAATTGTGTCCTGGCTACGCTACTGAGGGATAAGTTACAATTATTTGGCCTAATGTCTGTTGTAACTAGACTCTGCCACTGACAGTATCTGCAAGCTAGTTCAGCAAAATGTCCCTTCTCAGGAAGACTCCATCGTAGTTTTACGGGCCAAGAAAGTACTTTCTACAAAGCACTGTCCCAATTTTGAGAAATTCACCTTTTAATCAACCGGTGTTTTGTTCTTACAATTCGCCAGATAGCGCCCGTATCTACCGTCACTTACAGTCGCTATCATCAAAGAGATAATAATAACGATTATCTTTGTTCGTGTAATAATGCAGGCTCTACTTGAAGCCACTTAAGCCGGAGGACTGCAGCCGAGGCTGGAAGAAAACGAACCCAGATGTCGCCGAAATGTGTAGGCAGACAAAAACTCGACTTTCCCTTATCCCACCAGGTGAACTTGTTTCTCTAACCCTTACCCCACCCCGTGAACTTGTTTTTCCCGAGACACAAAGAGAGGCTTTCTTTCAAACGTAGGCCTGGCAGCCAGGTGCGACCGAAACTCTCGCCTCATCCTCCACTCCTTCCCCAACAGAGCATCTTCGTAATTTTTATTCTTTATTCTTCCTTCTAATCTACCGCCTCTTCTTTCCTTCCTCCATCCTCGCCAGACACAGTCGTTTACTCTTTTCAAATTAGTCATTTCCTCCTTCTCCACCTCCTCCTCCTCCTCCTCCTCCTCCTCCTCCTCCTCCTCCTCCTTCCATACTCTTCTCTGTTCTACTGATCATCATCTTCCTGCTTTTCCCTTGCAGTGGCGGCGCTACAATAGGGCAAGCCAGGGCAAATCCCCTTGTAAAAAAGCTGTTGCCCTGTTCGTTGCCATCCCACAAGGTTGCCAGAATTTTTGCCCAGCCGAGAATTTATTTGGGGCATAAATCATCCCTGCTGCACTGGTTACTTGTAAGACTGCTCTGGCTATGCCCCGGTTACAAAAAATGTCTCTGTTCCTCTGCTCTTCCTTTGTCTCTTTCCATTCGTTTTAATTCTCTTCCTTTAAAGTCATTGACCTTGCTAAATTAATAATATTTTAAGAACACGAGGAATCATAGGCTTCATAGCTACCTCGGGTTAAAAGATTATTTATATGGCGCCGTAGTACAGCTGAGGTAGAAGAAAAAGGCGATGTGCAGTGTGTACACGAGTCACTCCAGACCTAAGTAGACCTCCTTCAGAGATCAGAAGTGCACGTGCTCACGACGGCACATCGATGGCGCTGAGCAATTGTGAGTGAAGGACTTGTTCAAGATTAATACATAATGCCCGACTCAGTGCAGACTCTAATCCGTACCCTTCGCGTTACAGGGTGAGCGTTCTTACCAGTTGGGCTACCGTGTCCCACAGCTACGTCACTGCATGTATTGGAGACATCCTCCGTTCTACGAAGCAACTTGGTCGCATTTTGAACCCAGGACTGAAGGTAATAATAATTCCTTAATTAGTACTGAACAGTTTAAGTTAGGAATAAAAATTATTATATTTGGCCTAATGTCTGTGTTAACTAAGACTTAGACTCTGCCACAGAGGGTATCTGCAAGCTAGTTCGGCAAAATGTCCCTTCTCAGGAAGTCTCCACAGTAGTTTTACGGGTCAAGAAAGTACTTACCAAGCACTTGCAATCCTACCTGCTCCTCCCCACCTCATTCTCATCCTAGTTAAAGGCCTAGTCCTTAATCCTTAGCCATCCTCTGCCTTAGGAAGCCAATTAGACTTACGATTTATTCAGCGTTCTCTTCCTCTCCTCCATCCTTCTCTCTCTCCTCATTCTCTCCTTCCTCGTTCCCCTCCTAGGTCTACTCCTTACCCCTTAGCCATCTTCTCGCCTACGAAGCCAATTAGACACTTACGTTAAAATCCGGACTTTGCGTCCAGACCCCGAAATCCTCCAGACCGCAGACGGCTGCCCGATCCACGTGTCCCGTCGTCAGAAGGCTGTCCCTGTAGGAGTCCCACGACATTTTCACACGAACAAGAAGCGACTGGAAGCAAACGAGGAACTAACCAGACAATACCGCTACCACCTAATCCACCCCAGACTGTGCACTAGCCAAAGCCTCGTGGTGCAGAATTATAATGTGCGCCGGGCGCAGAATGACTAAACCGGCACCGGCTGACCGAATCACTGCGCACCTAGGAGACTCTGTATTCATGCGCCGACAGAAACGCCTCCCGTTCGTAGAATTTGAAACATAGGGAAAAAACTTTAAATTTTGGAGTTTTTCACGAAGACGCTAGAGATTTGAGTTGTTTTTAAATAGGTGTTTGAATATATCGCGCCCTTTCGAGGGACTATTTCTTGCATCGGATGAATAGGCTGAGTGATGAGTCACTGCAGTCTGGATGATTGATGTGGATGGACGTATAGATGGACGGTATGACTGAGCGATTCAATGAATGGTCTGGTCCAGACCTCGTAATGCCGTCAGATGGAGGGAGACCCGATCCAGGAGCCTGTGCTTTGGAGGGAGAGAAGAGGAAAGAAGGAAGGGGAAAAGAAGGACGGGTGCCTATGATCTGCAATTTAGCGAAGCACAAAGGCAGCAAGATCTTTCAAAGGCATACAGCATAGTTCATTAGAATCCCCTAAGCCGCCGGAGGCAACGCGTGGGGCCAACCCCCCCTTCGTCTGCACACTCGCCGGTAGCCATGATTCCCATGAATGACTCACTTTATGGCTGGACAACGCGTCGCATTCCGGAGATAGCATGACGTGGACTAATTGATTTAAGAGTAGGATGACCTTATTGACTTATTCCGAGCGTGTACCGAGTATCGACCCAGGGCCTCGTACACAATGAATGTGGCGCTTTAGGAGTCATTTCATCGTCGTCATCATCAATAACCATGGGCTCAGTGCCCGTAGGTGTCCGATGTTCTTCACAATGTCTCTCCATTCGATTCTGTTCTGAGCCGCGTGACACAGTTTCTGCAGACAGGGTGAGAATTGCCGGGGGTTCGGGTGGGGGGTTCAACCCTCCTAGTCTTTCTTAGGCTCCCATAGTAAAGTCTACATTTCACAGCCAAACTGCACATAAATCAACGTCTAACCCCCCCCAGTTATTTTTTCACAATTCCCATACTGTCTGCAGATCTGTTCCCAAACCACTCTTCAATGTCATCTGTATATTCTTTATAGTCTATACGGTCTGCCTCTTTGTTCGTACCCTCCATTATTCCAAACATAAGGGTCTCATGGGCGTAGCCAGGAAAAAATTTCGGAGGGGTTTTAAGATTTAGGAGGGGTTTTCCATTGAAAATTGTCGCAAAAGTTAAGGTTTTTGTATTTCGCATGTAAAAGCCTATAACAAATTTCCGAAAACTTCTTTCGGGGGTTTTAACCCGACCCCCCCCCCCTAAATACGCCCATGAAGGGTCTTGATCTTTCTGTCCTCTTTCTTCTACAAATATGTTCGAACAATCCAAGTTTTCTCTGAATAACGTTCTGCATGAAGTTCTCGGTCATTTCCAGTCTTTTGTATACAACTTCGTTGCTAACCTTCTGAGTCCACATTATCCTCAGAATTTTTATATAGCATTTTCTATCGAATGTTAACACTCTCCTTTTAGGAGTCATTTGGTTAGATTAAATTAATCAGAGTCGAACAATTCAGATCGTTCACTGAGTACTACAGTCTTTTATAAACAGTGGGCATGGTGGCCGATTGGTGAGAACGCTTGGCCTGTAACGCAGAGACTACGGGTTCGAGCCTCGCGCTAGGCAGTTACTCTGTAGGGACCTTGACTAATTCTTTCGCTCACAATTGCTCTGCACCATCGATGCTCTGTCGTATGGTAATGTGTGCACTTCTGAATTTTGAAAGGATGGTAATATCAAAGTACAGTTGCGTTGTATTGTATCGTCAGAATACTCCTGTAATGTAACAGTTCTCAGTGTTTAACAACGTCTTATGGCACGAGAACAGAATTTTCTAGATTCTTTACACTCGCCAGGTGTCTGCCTCAAATACGGAACCTTTGGGGCAACTGGATGCGATTGATGAAGCAAAACGCCATTAAATTCTGAACCCCTTTGGGGCAAAGTC
Source organism: Aporrectodea caliginosa (assembly GCA_020284085.1). Taxonomy (NCBI): domain Eukaryota; kingdom Metazoa; phylum Annelida; class Clitellata; order Crassiclitellata; family Lumbricidae; genus Aporrectodea; species Aporrectodea caliginosa. The sequence continues at coordinate 2,416,488 of JACEVL010000018.1, read as the reverse complement.
TGTTCCCACTTTCCCAACATTGCCTCGTAATTATCAGACGAGTCAGAGTAGTGTAGTTGGAGTTCAAATCCTATTGATTAGTTTTGACGCTAGGAGTCGTGCAAATAAAATTATATTTTGCAGATATTATCATTTCCTCCTCCTCCTCCTCCTCCTCCTCCTCCTCCTCCTCCTCCTCCTCCTCCTCCTCCTCTTCGTCTTCCTCCTCCTCTTTCCATGCTCTGTGCAGTTCTACTGATCCTCATCTTTCTGCCTTCCCTCTGCTCCTCCTTTGTCTCTTTCCATTCGTTTTAATTCTCTTCCTTTAAAGTCATTGACCTTAATAATAAATAATGAAGTTCTCATTGAATTTCTACGAGTTTTCCACATGGATAAAGAAGAGCTTTCCGTAAGTTGGCGCTATAAAAACATCTGAAACTTTACGTCGCAGTGTGGCATTTTCAAACGATACGTGTTGCAGTTGGACAGTGCCTTTAAGGAGATCTCGAAGGCGCAATGTAATAATCAGATATACGCACACATGCATGCATACATATATTCAGAATGCATGCATACATGCATACATTCATGCATTTATACACACATACATACATACGTGCTTACATTATTACATACATACATTATGCCAGGGGCGTAACTACGGGGGGCAAGGGGGGGCAGCTGCCCCCCAAATGAAAGGGCTGCCACCCCAGCTGCCCCCCCAATCCCTGCACGAGTGATAAAGAATGTTTTGACGGCAGCTTTATCCTGCTTCTTGAAATATTCTGCACGATTCTCGGCGAAACCAAGACTCTTTCAGACCAGCTACAAGCAACAAGTCTGGATCTTGCAGCAGCAGTAGATCTAATACAAGTAGTAGCTATTCGACTCACCGAGCTCAGAACTGAGGTTGAATTTGAGAAGTTGTGGAACAGTGTCTCACAATTAACTGCAACATGCAGCATTCAACTTCCAGAAATGAGAAAAAAGCGTCCCAGATTGGTTTCAACGAGGCTTCAAGATACAGTAGTCATGGAGACCACTGGACAGAGAGAAGACATAAGTGGAAAGAGTGATTTCAGAACACAAGTCTACTATCCAATTCTCGACTCAATCATTGCTGAAATGGATAGAAGGTTTTCAGGATTGAATTGTGGAATAATGACAGGAATACAGTCACTGAGTCCAATGAGCGAATCATTTCTCAAGCCGGACACAATTACTGCTTTTGCAACAGCGTATGAAAGCAACTTAAATGATCTGCAACATGAGCTTCATCAAGCCAGAAGACTTATCGAACGCAAGAAGCAGGCTGGAAGTGAAGTTCCAATATCTCTTTTGCCGTTGGCTAGCTTCTTAGAACCATACAAAGATGCATTTCATGAGCTCTACCGTCTTTCTCAGATCGCTGTAACAATACCTGTTAGCAGTTCTGCTTGTGAGAGAAATTTTTCTGCACTGAAACGAATAAAGACATATCTTCGAAACAGCATGACAGATTCGAGGCTCAGTAGCTTGGGTATGCTCTCTATTGAATCAGAGAGAGCCAAGGCTCTCAACATGACCACGTTTGTTGACGTTTTTGCTGCTAACCACAAAAACAGTAGAATACATCTATTCTAGGTTTGTGAAATTTGTAGTGCCAATTATTATTTAGACATTTGATCATTAGACAACAACTTCTTTTCGCATTCTGATATTTGTAGCTTCGGTTTAAGATAACTTACACAAATTAAGAAAATATATTTGTAAATTCACTTACGACTACTATTTTCGAATTGTGACTTTTACTTCGTTCTTAAGTTACTGAGTTAAGACACGTTAAGACATGTCAATGGTGTGATTGCTGTCATGTCAATGATGTCATGACACTCCTGACTACTTTCAGTATTTTGTTCAATTGCTCAATTATCGTGCGTACGGCTCGCGATGCCGATGCGCGCTTTAATTGCCAACGGTAGGCGTCGGTAGCCACCCCATAATTTTAAGCTGCCACCCCACTGCCCCCCCATGAAAAAATAACTGGCTACGCCACTGCATTATGCATACATGTATACATTTATACATGCATACATATATACATACATAAGTGCTTACAAACATACATACATACATACATACATACTTGCTTGCCTACATTCATGCACGCATACATACATGCGTGCATACATACATGCAGTATGAGAATTGTAGAAAAAAGACTGGTGGTTTAGATCTTGATCTATGCGGAGTTGGAGTGTGCAATGAAGACTTAACAATGGGGCAGTGCTTAAAGTGTAAAAAAAGAAGTGCCTGGACGCCCCTTACCTTTCCCTCCCCTCCTCCCACCAATACCCTTTTCCAAACCCCTCTCCCCAACTTCCGCTCCTTACTCCCATTCCCTTCCCCCGTCCCTCTCCTCAAACCCCTCTTCCTCCAATCAGAGGCGCAACTACAAAATGTTTCCTGAGGTGCTCATATTGCAAGCGCCGAAGGCACGAAGCCGTGAGTGCTGAGTTCACATGCGTAGGCTATATGCCTAACGATTAGGGTGTCTGAGGGAGCGTCGTGAGCTCCCTCCGCGGGGTCTGGGGCGGAGCCCCAGAAGCCAACGCATTTTGTAGCAATTGTTATCAAATGGAAGACGTTCTAGGCTCTTGTTTTCCAGCAGTTTCTGAACGATAAAGTTATGAAAACTTCATGGTTTATCCAGATTCCCAGACTAAAACCACAACAATTTCAAAGTTTTATTTTAAAAGAAACAGGTTTCGTCTTTACCTTTCGCCTTCGGCTCTTTCAGAAGTGTCTAGTTAATTTTTGCAGTCAAAATCCATTTCAAAAATAATTTTTTCTGTTTTTGTAAATTGGTTATGCATTTTGTCCAGTTGCCACTATGCCGCTACCTTGTTAGCAGATATTCTCAGTAGGCTTTGCAATCCTGTGGCACACATAGTTTTCCTCAGGTGACTTATTGTGAGACGAAGCCTAGAAAATGCTCTCTGGAACAAATTTTTTTAATGTGACTGGAAGGGCAAGGGCATCGTCACGCGGAGCTGGCTGAGTTTTGTATAACGAAACAATTCATTTAATTCCAATTGACAATTTTAAACTCTTATTACTTCCTTCTGAACTGTTTTTCTTGCCTTTGTTTTTCTTTGTATACCTACAGCGTTTTGTCTGTTGTTAACTCAATAAACGAATATATGATCATGAAGTCGTATGTTGTCTCTCAACAGTTTCTGGGTCTTGCTGGTGAATTACATAAAACTGGGACAGTTGGTGTTTTATAGGTCTAGGTGAATCGTATCGTATTGTATCAATGCGTTGTATTGAAGTCATTTAACTTGATAAGTTCATTCAGTTATGAAACAGTCAAGACAAGACTCACAGTGGATGTGAGTCATGTGACAGTCAGGTAGATCGTAAACTAGGCCCTAGTTGTTAGGGCCTACGAAAACTCAGACGATAAAACCGGAAGCGCGTAGGCTATATGACGTGCGATTTGATGAAAAGTTAACTAGAATGTACTAGTCAGGAATGAGGTGGAGAAACAAGTTACACTTACACGGTAGAACACATTCAGAAATCAAAATGACAACATGAAATTTCATTGGAATCTTAAAAAATTAAATGCTGTTGAAAGTGGCGTAGAGGAATTACACTGTTGCATGGACGCTGCATGGACGGCGTCCAGGCTGTGCTGGCCTCATAAGTGGCAGGACGGCGTCCAGCCTTGAAAATAAGTGCCTGGACGACGTCCATGACCGTCCATGCACACTTTAAGCCGTGCAATGGGGTACTAAGAAAGACTGAGTGGTTGATCCCCTACTCCCCCCCCAGCAATTTCTTACCCCCCTGTATGATACATGTATGCATGCATTAATACATGCATAGTTTTGAATACGTGGTGAGATGATTGGATGCATTGCATTCAGCAGATGGCAGCACAAAACTGATATAAAATGTATTCGGTAGCCGTCAGTAGGTTTTAAAATCGAAGACCACCACGATACAATACAATTGTACTGTAAATTGATAATGCCCCCCTTACAAAGTTCAGAAGTGAACATTGAAACCGAGCAAACATTAAGAACCACAGACAGACACAGGAAGAGGTAAGTTTTCAGCTTTGAGCTAAGGAAAAGCCATGTTAGGGGAGTTGAGAACGTTAGTAGGTACTAGGTAGGCCCTACACGTAGAATGTTCTACATGGACAAACTGCAGGAGCTGTGGATGAACACCGGTCGAAGACGAGGCATGTACCAAGAACACGTGGCCGGACAAAATGTCCCCAGACAAATTGTCCCGGACATAATGTCCCGGACAATTTGTCTGGGGACATTTTGTCCTAGTACCCCAGGAACAACCAGCGGCGGCGCGTGGATTTTTGAATCATTCCGAGTGCCAAGTTACGTAACGCAATAATACCTCACGAATCAGTAACTGACTCGCCGAAAAAATATTCCACGTAGCCAAAGTGCCGCCCCACCAAGTGGCCGCCCGGTGCGACCGCACCCCCTTGTACCTCCCCCACGCGTCGCCACTGGGAACAACGTACTTTCCAACAGATGCTAATGGAAAAGAGGATCGGCCTATAACAGAGTGTAACCATGGAATTTAGGTAGGATGGCAAATGATTTGCACGTGCTGTATACATAAGACGTGCTAGCCTGAAAAGGATACGGTCACGTACAGGAAGCCAGTGCAGAGAAAGAAGAGTAGGTGTGAAACGATCTCTGGGCTGAATGTCTAGGACGCAGCTTTGCAATCAAAAATTTCGGAGGGGGTTTTAAGATTTCAGGGAGGGGGGTTTCCATTGGAAATGGTCGCAAAAGTTCAGGTTTTTTGCTATTTGCATGTAAAAGCATTTTAGTTAGTTATCTACTTTCTGTATCAGATTCTGTGTTTGATTATGTTGTGAGCTGCCCGTTCGTGGCGAAATAAAGTTTATATATATAAAAAATTGTTCGGAAACTTATTTGGGGGGGGTTGAACCCGTAAAACCACCCCCTAAATACGCCCATGCTAATTAACTATACTAACCACACTAACTAACTATACTGACTAACTAACTAATTATGCTGACTATGCTGACTAACTAACGAACCAACTAACTAACTTCAAAAAGCGCTTTCCTAAATGGCGTAAAAACTAATAAGGATTATTTTCTTGCGAATGGGTTTCGCTTGGAGCAACAACCGTCGAGTGATGGATGGACGACTTGCCCTGTAACGATTACTGCGCGATAGACATCATCAGCTGGTCTATCATACAGAGGGAACGGCGTGCAGTCAGGGAGATCACGGAGTGTAGAGTTGCAGTTGTCGAAAAAACTGATCATCCGCCCTCATATGCTGAGGTTAAGCAAAATGAAGTCGGTAACACACTTAATACATAATATGGCTGCCTATCTCAACCAATCAATCAATCAATCAATCAATCAATTTTCGTTTATTCACCAGACGAGGCTGACAAGAACGCAGGTAGCCTAAGGGCTTCACTTGTTCGGAATAATGGCAGGCCATGATTGGATTGACGAATGGGTTTCAGTGCATGATTGAGAGGAGTGGGTTAAACGGTGTGTTAGTTTCAATGGATGAGTGGGAGCAGTGACGTCTAGCAATGGGGTGAGGGTTGGGGATTGGTAGAACGATCTCCTACACTTACTAGCTGCCCTGTGTGGTCTTACATTCCATAATTTTTTTTAAAGTGTACAACAATCCAATACATTTATCCAGTATAGATATGAACATTATCCATATCTATAATTAGTCTTAGCTCCTTTATAATAACCGCAAGTTACGCACTTTTGTCGTTGGCTGCGTTATGACAGCCAGTTTTGAATAAACGAAAATACAATACAATACAATACAATACAATACAATACAATACAATCCTACGGTTGCCAGAATTGGGGGTTTCAACGGTTTGGACATGAGGGGTTCATTGATTTCCGATAATTAATAAACGGTCTGCAATACGAACATTGATATAAGTCGGTCAGAGTGGGGAGGGGTTTGTCTCGCATTCCAGGTGGGAGGGTAGAGGTTTAGAGGTCACTGAGTGGGAGGGTTTAAAGGATCGGTGAATGTTTACGGGTCGGTTGTCTTCAATGGATGAGTGGTTGGGTTAAAGGGGTGGATCTTGGTATACGTTGCTTTCAATGTACGATTGAGAGGGTTCGTTTAAAAAGGATGGGTGTTTTATGGGTGAGTTAGATTCAATGGACGAGTGGGATGGTTGGGCTGAACGAGGAGGGTATTGGTGAGTTGGATTCAGTGGCTAAGTGGGAAAGATGGGTTGGCAATTGGGTGGCGTGTGGGTGTAGTGACTTCAAATGGCAGTATGGGAGAGTGGGTGGATTAGGGTATGCTGTTGTTAGATGGATTCGATCGACGGAGGAGTTAATGGTACGGTGTCTAATCAAGGCACGGATGACTTAATGCACTCAATCTCCTTCCATTCATATCTGTCACTTCCATCCTCCTCCATCTCTTATTCTTCTTCTTCCTCCTCCTCCTTCTCCTCCT
>JACEVL010000018.1:2220000-2405000 GCA_020284085.1 Aporrectodea caliginosa | reverse complement strand
ATCGGTTTGGCCTGTACTCTATCGGTTTGGCCTGTACTCTATCGGTTTGGTACTCTATCGGTTTGGCTACTCTATCGGTTTGGCCTGTACTCTATCGGTTTTGCCTGTACTCTATCGGTTTGGCCTGTACTCTATCGGTTTGGCCTGTACTCTATCGGTTTGGCCTGTACTCTATCGGTTTGGCCTGTACTCTATCGGTTTGGCCTGTACTCTATCGGTTTGGCCTGTACTCTATCGGTTTGGCCTGTACTCTATCGGTTTGGCCCTGTACTCTATCGGTTTGGCCTGTACTCTATCGGTTTGGCCTGTACTCTATCGGTTTGGCCTGTACTCTATCGGTTTGGCCTGTACTCTATCGGTTTGGCCTGTACTCTATCGGTTTGGCCTGTACTCTATCGGTTTGGCCCTGTACTCTATCGGTTTGGCCTGTACTCTATCGGTTTGGCCTGTACTCTATCGGTTTGGCCTGTACTCTATCGGTTTGGCCTGTACTCTATCGGTTTGGCCTGTACTCTATCGGTTTGGCCTGTACTCTATCGGTTTGGCCTGTACTCTATCGGTTTGGCCTGTACTCTATCGGTTTGGCCTGTACTCTATCGGTTTGGCCTGTACTCTATCGGTTTGGCTCTACTCTATCTATTTTTTGCCCTGTACTCTATCGGTTTGGCCTGTACTCTATCGGTTTGGCCTGTACTCTATCGGTTTGGCCTGTACTCTATCGGTTTGGCCTGTACTCTATCGGTTTGGCCTGTACTCTATCGGTTTGGCCTGTACTCTCGGTTTGGCCCTGTACTCTATCGGTTTGGCTCTATCGGTGTACTCTATCGGTTTGGCCCTGTACTCTATCGGTTTGGTTGGCCTGTACTCTATCGGTTTGGCCTGTACTCTATCGGTTTGGCCTGTACTCTATCGGTTTGGCCTGTACTCTATCGGTTTGGCCTGTACTCTATCGGTTTGGCCTGTACTCTATCGGTTTGGCCTGTACTCTATCGGTTTGGCCTGTACTCTATCGGTTTGGCCCTGGTTTGGCCTGTACTCTATCGGTTTGGCCTGTACTCTATCGGTTTGGCCTGTACTCTATCGGTTTGGCCTGTACTCTATCGGTTTGGCCTGTACTCTATCGGTTTGGCCTGTACTCTATCGGTTTGGCCCTGTACTCTATCGGTTTTGGCCTGTACTCTATCGGTTTGGCCTGTACTCTATCGGTTTGGGTTTGTACTCTATCGGTTTGGCCTGTACTCTATCGGTTTGGCCTGTACTCTATTTGGCCTGTACTCTCTATCGGTTTGGCCTGTACTCTATCGGTTTGGCCTGTACTCTATCGGTTTGGCCTGTACTCTATCGGTTTGGCCTGTACTCTATCGGTTTGGCCTGTACTCTATCGGTTTGGCTCTCTATCGGTTTGGCCTGTACTCTATCGGTTTGGCCTGTACTCTATCGGTTTGGCTCTGGTTTGGCCTGTACTCTATCGGTTTGGCCTGTACTCTATCGGTTTGGCCTGTACTCTATCGGTTTGGCCTGTACTCTATCGGTTTGGCCTGTACTCTATCGTACTCTATCGGTTTGGCCTGTACTCTATCGGTTTGGCCTGTACTACTCTATCGGTTTGGCCTGTACTCTATCGGTTTGGCCTGTACTCTATCGGTTTGGCCTGTACTCTATCGGTTTTGGCCTGTGTACTCTATCGGTTTGGCCTGTACTCTATCGGTTTGGCCTGTACTCTATCGGTTTGGCCTGTACTCTATCGGTTCTCTCGGTTTGGCCTGTACTCTATCGGTTTGGCCTGTGTACTCTATCGGTTTGGCCTGTACTCTATCGGTTTGGCCTGTACTCTATCGGTTTGGCCTGTACTCTATCGGTTTGGCCTGTACTCTATCGGTTTGGCCTGTACTCTATCGGTTTGGTTTGGCCTATCGTTTGGCTCTATCGGTTTTGGCCTGTACTCTATCGGTTTGGCCTGTACTCTATCGGTTTGGCCTGTACTCTATCGGTTTGGCCTGTACTCTATCGGTTTGGCCTGTACTCTATCGGTTTGGCCTGTACTCTATCGGTTTGGCCTGTACTCTATCGGTTTGGCCTGTACTCTATCGGTTTTGGCCTGTACTCTATCGGTTTGGCCTGTACTCTATCGGTTTGGCCTGTACTCTATCGGTTTGGCCTGTACTCTCTATCGGTTTGGCCTGTACTCTATCGGTTTGGCCTGTACTCTATCGGTTTGGCCTGTACTCTATCGGTTTGGCCTGTACTCTATCGGTTTGGCCTGTACTCTATCGGTTTGGCCTGTACTCTATCGGTTTGGCCTGTACTCTATCGGTTTGGCCTGTACTCTATCGGTTTGGCCTGTACTCTATCGGTTTGGCTCTCTATCGTTTTGGCCTGTACTCTATCGGTTTGGCCTGTACTCTATCGGTTTGGCCTGTACTCTATCGGTTTGGCCTGTACTCTATCGGTTTGGCCTGTACTCTTTGGCCTGTACTCTATCGGTTGTACTCTATCGGTTTGGCCTGTACTCTATCGGTTTGGCCTGTACTCTATCGGTTTGGCCTGTACTCTATCGGTTTGGCCTGTACTCTATCGGTTTGGCCTGTACTCTATCGGTTTGGCCCTGTACTCTATCGGTTTGGCCTGTACTCTATCGGTTTGTACTCTATCGGTTTGGCCTGTACTCTATCGGTTTGGCCTGTACTCTATCGGTTTGGCCTGTACTCTATCGGTTTTGGCCTGTGTGTACTCTATCGGTTTGGCCTGTACTCTATCGGTTTGGCCTGTACTCTATCGGTTTGGCCTGTACTCTATCGGTTTGGCCTTTGGCCTGTACTCTATCGGTTTGGCCTGTACTCTATCGGTTTGGCCTGTACTCTATCGGTTTGGCCTGTACTCTATCGGTTTGGCCTGTACTCTATCGGTTTGGCCTGTACTCTATCGGTTTGGCCTGTACTCTATCGGTTTGGCCTGTACTCTATCGGTTTGGCCTGTACTCTATCGGTTTGGCCTGTACTCTATCGGTTTGGTACTCTATCGGTTTGGCCTGTACTCTATCGGTTTGGCCTGTACTCTATCGGTTTGGCCTGTACTCTATCGGTTTGGCCTGTACTCTATCGGTTTGGCCTGTACTCTATCGGTTTGGCCCTGTACTCTATCGGTTTGGCCTGTACTCTATCGGTTTGGCCTGTACTCTATCGGTTTGGCCTGTACTCTATCGGTTTGGCGGTTTGTACTCTATCGGTTTTATCTATCGTACTTTCGGTGTACTCTATCGGTTTGGCCTACTCTATCTATTTTGGCCTGTACTCTATCGGTTTGGCCTGTACTCTATCGGTTTGGCCTGTACTCTATCGGTTTGGCCTGTACTCTACTCTATTTGGCCTGTACTCTATCGGTTTGGCCTGTACTCTATCGGTTTGGCCTGTACTCTATCGGTTTGGCCTGTACTCTATCTCTTTCGGTTGTACTCTATCGGTTTTGGCCTGTACTCTATCGGTTTGGCCTGTACTCTATCGGTTTGGGCCTGTACTCTATCGGTTTGGCCTGTACTCTATCGGTTTGGCCTGTACTCTATCTATCGGTTTGTACTCTATCGGTTTGGCTCTATCTATCGGTTTTGGCCTGTACTCTATCGGTTTGGCCTGTACTCTATCGGTTTGGCCTGTACTCTATCGGTTTGGCCTGTACTCTATCGGTTTATCTATCGGTTTGGCCTGTACTCTATCGGTTTGGCCTGTACTCTATCGGTTTGGCCTGTACTCTATCGGTTTGGCCTGTCGGTTTCTATCTGGTTTGGCCGGTTTGGCCTGTACTCTCGGTTTGGCCTGTACTCTATCTATCGGTTTGGCCTGTACTCTATCGGTTTCGGTTTGCCTGTACTCTATCGGTTTGGCCTGTACTCTATCGGTTTGGCCTGTACTCTATCGGTTTGGCCTGTACTCTATCGGTTTGGCCTGTACTCTATCGGTTTGGCCTGTACTCTATCGGTTTGGCCTGTACTCTATCGGTTTGGCCTGTACTCTATCGGTTTGGCCTGTACTCTATCGGTTTGCCTTTACTCTCTATCGGTTTGGCCTGTACTCTATCGGTTTGGCCTGTACTCTATCGGTTTGGCCTGTACTCTATCGGTTTGGCCTGTACTCTATCGGTTTTGGCCTGTCTATCGGTTTTGGCCTGTACTCTATCGGTTTGGCCTGTACTCTATCGGTTTGGCCTGTGTACTCTATCGGTTTGGCCTGTACTCTATCGGTTTGGCCTGTACTCTATCGGTTTGGCCTGTACTCTATCGGTTTGGCCTGTACTCTATCGGTTTGGCCTGTACTCTATCGGTTTGGCCCTGTACTCTATCGGTTTGGCCTGTACTCTATCGGTTTGGCCTGTACTCTATCGGTTTGGCCTGTACTCTATCGGTTTGGCCTGTACTCTATCGGTTTGGCCTGTACTCTATCGGTTTGGCCTGTACTCTATCGGTTTGGCCTGTACTCTATCGGTTTGGCTGTACTCTATCGGTTTGGCCTGTACTCTATCGGTTTGGCCTGTGTACTCTATCGGTTTGGCCTGTACTCTATCGGTTTGGCCTGTACTCTATCGGTTTGGCCTGTACTCTATCGGTTTGGCCTGTACTCTATCGGTTTGGCCTTGTACTCTATCGGTTTGGCCTGTACTCTATCGGTTTGGCCTGTACTCTATCGGTTTGGCCTGTACTCTATCGGTTTGCCTGTACTCTATCGGTTTGGCCTGTACTCTATCGGTTTGGCCTGTACTCTATCGGTTTGGCCTGTACTCTATCGGTTTGGCTATCGGTTTGGCTCTGTACTCTATCGGTTTGGCCTGTACTCTATCGGTTTGGTTTGTGTACTCTATCGGTTTGGCCTGTACTCTATCGGTTTGGCCTGTACTCTATCGGTTTGGCTACTCTCTATCGGTTTGGCCTGTACTCTATCGGTTTGGCCTGTACTCTATCGGTTTGGCCTGTACTCTATCGGTTTGGCTGTACTCTATCGGTTTGGCCTGTACTCTATCGGCTCTACTCTATCTATTGGCCTGTACTCTATCGGTTGGCCTGTACTCTATCTCTATCGGTTTGGCCTGTACTCTATCGGTTTGGCCTGTACTCTATCGGTTTGGCCTTGGCCTGTACTCTATCGGTTTGGCCCTGTACTCTATCGGTTTGGCCTGTACTCTATCGGTTTGGCCTGTACTCTATCGGTTTGGCCTGTACTCTATCGGTTTGGCCTGTACTCTATCGGTTTGGCGGTCTTGGCCTGTACTCTATCGGTTTGGCCTGTACTCTATCGGTTTGGCCTGTACTCTATCGGTTTGGCCTGTACTCTATCGGTTTGGCCTGTACTACTCTATCGGTTTGGCCCTGTACTCTATCGGTTTGGCCTGTACTCTATCGGTTTGGCCTGTACTCTATCGGTTTGGCCTGTACTCTATCGGTTTGGCCTGTACTCTATCGGTTTGGCCTGTACTCTATCGGTTTGGCCTGTACTCTATCGGTTTGGCCTGTACTCTATCGGTTTCGTACTTTCGGTTTGGCCTGTACTCTATCGGTTTGGCCTGTACTCTATCGGTTTGGCCTGTACTCTATCGGTTTGGCTTTGGCCTGTACTCTATCGGTTTGGCCTGTACTCTCTATCGGGTTTGGCCTGTACTTATCGGTTTGCAAAATCAAATAATCTGTTTGATCAGGGAGCGATGTCGCCATTAAGTCATGCATGTGATCAGAAACATCAGGAGACGACTTTGGAAGCAATCGACATGTGCTAACGATGAACGCAGATGCCAGTTCTTCATTCGATTTATCCGCATATTTCGTCATCCTAAATGAAAAACATCTCCATTCTTAAAACTTTGTTGTTGTTTGTTGTTGTTGTTGTTGTTTGTTGTTGTTGTTGTTGTTGTTGTTATTATTATTATTATTGGTATTATTATTATTATTATTATTATTATTATTATTATTATTATTTATTATTATCATTATCATTATTATTGTTGTTGTGGTTGTTTTGTTTGTTGTTCTTACTTTTATTATTCTGTTAACCATCATCATCGTTATTGTAGTAGTCATCATCATCATCATTGTCATCATCATCGTCATCATCATCATCATCGTCATCATCATTAGCGACAGCAGATGGAACACAATTATGGTTATCAAGTGCCAAATCTTTTTTAGCGCTCACAGTTCGACAAACACGGAAGTTTTCAGGCGCTGGCGGATCTGAGGAGCAGAGCGACTACGGAGCTATTGTCACCGATCCTGAGGGAGAAGATCCAGCTGGATGGGTCGACAAAAGAAAACTTCTGGACAGGACCATAGCGGTGGGCATACGGAGAACCACTTGGAGGCCACGGGCAGCCGTCCGAAGGGAAACCTGGCTAGGCAGAGAGGAGATCATAGTGTAAAATATCGCTGAGCTAAGCAGAACATTCAAAGCAGCTACGAACGATGGAAAGAATCTTAAAGAGTCTGCGTTAATAGACAGGCTGCCAATAAAAGGAGTCCCGAATGAAAGTAGATATAAAATTATGGGCAAACCTTGGGATGCCACCACCTATAAGGCGATCGGCGGCTTTCAGAACAGAATGAATCTTCTTGATGTTAGAAGAGGAAGTGTCAATGTAAGCGGTATTACCAAAGTCGATCTAAGTACAAAAAAATAAGTCTTGAAGAGTTCTCACCTTTCGGCATAATACAACTCTAAAACTACTCCAGTAAAATAAAGAGCAACTTGGTTGATCAAGATGGTTGCCACACAAAGTCACCCCGAACATACTATTTTTATGATGATATTCCCAGATAAGCTATTTTGAGATTAATTGCCAGACGTCATAGTCTCATATGCGACAATATTCACAGGTATCGGGACAGACAGAAACGCCCTTCAGCCGCCTTTGTACCGATTGACGCCAGCAAACCGAAAGATAATTATTTTAAACACACTATTAGTCGCCCACAGAAAAACTCCCCGTGATGGTAAAGGGCGTTAAACGGATATAATATTATGTTTCCTGGTCTACCATTAAAGTATGGTAAAAAAAACCAAAGAAATCAATTACTAGTTGGCTATATTCCGTTTTATTAAGATAAATGATCTACCACGTGCGAGATTATGGCTATCAGATTAAAAGCTGGGAGATCTTGATAATGAAATGCTGAAATATAGATCTAAGATATGGTGACCATCTTCTTTCTCTTTTAAGTTTGAGAAACTAGTTCATGTCGAAACTATTATGTGGTGGATGCGTGTGAATTCGCCCTAAACAAGACACTTGACATCTGCAAAGAAAACGATTCTTAATCATTAGTTTATGTCTAGTCAAGAAGGTTTCTAAGTAGGTAATTTGTAATTAGCTTTCAAAAGTGTTCACGAAAGCCGGATATTAAAGTACCCGTTAACGTCGCCGCCCTATGCCAACTCGATTTCGAAAGTAGAAACTAACTGTTTATGTCGAAACTATTATGTGGTGGATGCGTGTGAATTATTATTATTATATTATTTTTATTATCATTATCATTATCATTATCATTATTATTATTATTCTTGTTGTGCCTCGCACCCAAATAGTGTTGAGGCTTTCTCGGTCTCTACTATGAAGCTTTGGATCTCGCTGCCATATACAATTCGTCCGGTCAATTATTTTATTTTACTTAGGTCAAAATTTAGTAGAACTCATTTCTTTCAACTGCATTCCTAGTACCGTCGACTGTTTCTGGTTTTTCTGTCGGATTTTTTACTGGCTTCTCTAAAGCCTTGTGATTTTTGATTGGAATTTGAATAGAAGCGATAATCGACTGATGTCTTTCGCATTGTTTAAACAGTGCTATAGAAGTAATTACATTTGATTAGACTCTTAAAATTTCTGAAAATGCATCTACATGCTTTTGCTGCAGTTACATTTATAATGACATTTTCCTTCCCCTTTTTAAAATTTCACGCACTGTATGAGATTTGTGTAGGAAAATAGAAGTTAGTTATCGTAGAACCACAATTGTTTCCGTTGCTCCATTGCAATTGCGTTTCACTGGTTACTTTAATATACTAACTAATATTATAGAGTCTTTTTAAAAATGTAAGTTTATATTAGATATTGGACTTGTTGCAAGTACACCCTCTAGTCTACAATCTACATGTACATCCCTGTATGCATTTGGCATGCCCACCGAATATGCCCCGGAATGATTAGATTTTATACATTGAACTGTATGATTTTACGTTTTGTGCCTTAATTGTACCCACAGTTCCAAAAATATCTGCGTTATTACTTTCGCTCTGTTAATAATTATGCATGTATTTTGGTATAGAATTTGGTTATTTTTGCACTGCATGTACATGCTTGTATATTTAAATATTATAAGCGTATGAAAACCACTCCTGCATCACATCCAGCGGAGTATTATCCTTACCCTTCGACTGTTGTAGAGGTCGAGTGATCTCGACTTTCAGTGATTACTACTAGAAAGACGGGTGAACTGTTTAGCCAATACGACCGCACAGGATCAAACATGACTCGAATCAAACTCAGAATGGGGCTATGGGAGACAAGGTCAGCAGAAGTCAGTAATTACAGTGCCATGAGGCGAGTTTTCGTCAGTCTTCTGAATGTCTGAGCAGAGAGACTCGGTTAGAAAAGTTTATAGTTCGGAGTTGACAGTCGAATGCCGAGTTTGTTTGTGTCGTCCAGGACATACAGGTCGGGAAAGGGCAGCCGAGAGTGTAAGACTCTGTCTGCCTTCGTTGTTCAAAACTGATCTACTCATCGGGGAGGAGATCTCGCCTTCTGCTCATCGCCACCAGGCAATGATTGCTTCGTGAGAGAACTGATCCTTCTGAGAAGCAGTCATAACTATAATTGTCGCCATTGTGAGTCGCGCATGACACGAGCCATCAGCTTCATCGTCTTCACCTCATCGCCCGACTTCTATCACTGCTACTAATACTAATCAGAAACCTCTATCGCACCGTTGTCTAATGCACAAATCCAAAGCACCGCACAGAATGCAGGCGTTTCGTGTGGAAGAGGTATTTATGACGAGAATGAGCGCATTGTATCTTGTGATATAATCCTAACTTTCGATTGCTAATGATAGTTGAGGCACCGTGATTTAGGTCTAATTAAGTTAGGACTTTGCTCAATAGCATCTGCTTTAGACAGTGGGCACCAGGAATAGGAGAAGCCTCAGGCCGAGCAGAAATCAACTCGTCCAGAGAACTGTACTTAGTCGCACTTGGGCGCTGCGGAATTGCTTCACATTCGTCACAATTAAGGTGCAAACCCAGCAACCTAGATTCATTTCCGATGACATCAGCAGCCAACAAAGATTCTTCCTCTCACAGAGTGAGGTCATCGAGACAGCCGAGACAGCCGATTTTGTGAGGAGAAGACAGCTTCAACAAAATTGGCTGAAGCGATAGACAAAACAGAGTGGGTCTAGATGGTTCGCTTGAAGTCGACCCATATGTGAAAAAGACAAAAGTTGCAAACATTAAGTGGTGTCTTCGGCGTATGCTAGATGGTATTAGAATGCCATGCGCGGAGAGAAGCTTTTGGTCCATGTTTGAGCTGCACACTGTGTTTGCAAACTCTAATTTGACAGAAATATAAAAAGAGTCAGCGCTCGTGAATAAGCTGGTGCCCTGAGCTTAACTTTCGAGTGGCGCTTTAGAAGTTTTGAGCTTACGATTGCGATTAGGAGTGCTTGAGTTACCGCAGGGCTACACTTCCATCTCAGAAAACAAATCCTCAGACGCCCCACTAAGAGGGCAAATGTAGGCCTAGTGGCACATTTTGACTCGATCCCACGCCAGTAATATCCTATTACAAAGGGCAAAGAATGCGCTAACAAAGAGGATTGAGTTAAACTCTTCAAGACAAACCAAACCAAATGAGAATTCAATGGGGCATCTATTGCTGTTACTATCTCGGTGCGACCCTACTCGAATGAAATATACGTGTATTAGAGGGAGATGGCGGCTCCTCTTAGTTGTTTCAGTGACGCCAACCCTTGGTGACAAATTCTGCCGCCGAGTGATAGGATCTGTGATGCCTCAGTGCGACAAACCGCTATTTGCACAGAATCAATCAATCAATCAGTTTGTTTATTGTCGTGAAGCACATATGACAAATACATGAAGAACATAGTCTAATATCTCTCGTAGACAAATGGGAGGCCCAGAAGGGTTGAAATCCCGCTACAGGGAGACCAATTTTATCTAATTTCATAAACAGGATCGGTATATTCTTAAACACCAAGCCATAATCAATTTCCAAAAGCTCAATCCGTTATGCTGTAGCGTTGAGTCCCTCCTCTTCCTTGCCTTATACTTTGTGGCGAAGGCCAAGAATATGGAAATAGCCTGCTGTGCACACACGAGGAAATGGGATGTGGATAGGTTCTAAAGATACTACAATCCAAGCTTTGAATTCCCACAGTGACAAAGAGGGATGGTCGTTCCAAATCTAAATCTCCACATTACAACGGCAATATCCTAATCCGACTAGAGAGAAATACCTTAGAAGTAGACTAAGTTTAATTCTTTATCGTCTTTATCGTCGCATCTCACCTTTCACACGAAAGCAGAATTCGGTCATTGATAATAACGCTCCTGCTTTAGTTTTTTTATAATGCGAAGCTTTTGTAGAAGAAATCTGCGAATGATGTATTCAAACGACAATTTACTTTTCATAGCTGCAAATTCAGTCAATGCTTCTGTAAGCGGAAGATTGCAGTCGATACAACGTCTGACTTTCAAATATCTTGCAAGAAAATGTCTTCCAAGAAAATAATTACATTTAACGGAGTAATGTTCACGAAGAGAGGCGAAGAGTTTCTTCCCATTAGAGCACACAAAGTGGCCAAAAAATTGCTCAAACGTTGGCTTGTCAGTTAAGTTAGGCATATCGTCATTCGAAAGTGATAAATAATAAACGAGTGTGTGAAATCCAAGCAACGATTGTACGTCTCCATCGAAAAAAGAGTCAAGCGGTGGCAACAACAAAACATTCGCAAATGCAAACTCCTTCAATTCGCTCTGCAGATCAGGCTCATGAAGAATTTGTTCACATAAATGCAACAATTCATCGTATTGGCGATATTTATAAAGGTATAAAGCACGATAGCAGTCAATTGTGTTGCACTGTATGGCAAAGTCTTTGCGAATCACACTGTAGAATGATGTCATATTTTCTAAAGCATATACCATTAGAATTTCAATTACTGTCGGCTTAACTATCAGAGGATTCACACTTGTAGTCTGCGTTTCTGTCAATGAATCTGTTCTTCGATAAACGATCTGTCTGACGGCATGAGTAATTGATTTCATCGTGACAATGCATTTCGGTCTTAGTAAAGCTTTCAAAGATTTGTCCATGGGAAATGATGACTCTGGCAAATCGTGATCAATATCTAAATGCTTGGATACTCTTTCCGAAGATAGCGCAATTAAATAATAAGCAAAAACCTCTGGTGAAAGACGCAGATCAAGATAAAGACGTCTGCCAATGTAATGAAAATCATCGTCAGTAATCTTCTTGTAAAGCACAAACATTCCAACGATTCTTGCGATATCGTCAATAAACAACAGGCAACACGCATTAAGTGTTTCCTTATCTTCTTGAGAAGTCTGTTTTACGAGAATTTCCGAGCAGAAGCGCATTGCTTGTTGGTATTCTGTTGTGGCAAAATGGAGAGCAGCCAGATAGGCCAAAGCTGCAGGAACAATACACTTGCAATTAGGGGAGCCTGACTTAGACGATGCGGAAAGAGCTTTTCGAAGATCCTCTTTTGACATGAGTGCCAGTAGCTGAAATTCTGAACGGCTATTTGATCCAGTTAAATTTTCCATGAGCTCCTGAGCACGCAGGAAATAAAACCTACTACATTGATTTGTGTAAATTTTTGGAAAGTTATGATACTGAGACCTTAGAATTTTAGGTTGCGTCGAAATTCCAATGACAAATTCAACGAATAGGCTGCTAGTCCATGAAATTTCTCCGCAATCTAAGCTATATGCAGTATGCAAAATACACAGTACATTGTTGTGATTTGTGTGACATAAGACGTTCTCGACTGTTGGAAGATGTGACATGTTCTCGTGTACCTCATGATGATTTTTTAAAGAATTTGCATATTTGAAATGCAACCTCATCCCTGCACAGGCCCTATTTTCCATTAAGGAACGAATAGTACGAGTACAATCTTTGAATTTGAGGTAAAACATGAAATCTAACGATTCTAACTCACTAGTTTTCCAACTATCAAAGAGAGGCAAAATGTAATATTGGAAATCTGGTATTACTTCCAATGGACTTTTTCCCAAATGTGTGCGAATATATGATAGTATGTAATTTTCCACGAACCAATGACAAAGAATGTCAGATTTGCAGAATTTATTCAATTGTCTTTCGATCTTTTCATACATTTTGGGGTTCCATTGCTTATTAAATAAGTTTGCATCAGGAATAAAATAATTCGGACAGTATTTCCTCTTTAGCCATTTTGAAAGCTTGTTTAGCAACATACAACAGATCGCAACAACAGTAGAGTAATTCCACCATTGTGGTGACATCTCTTCACAAGTCCATAACATCAGCGTCTTTACATGATACGGACAGAGAACCTCATCCTCCTTCGGAATATCTTTTTGTATTAATTCTGTCTTGGCGAAGTATCTCAACAAATGATAGATAATCTGCTGAATTTGAGTCCAGCTCTGAAGTAAAATGACTTCCGCAAATGAAAATGACAATCTCCATTGTAGATGATGGTTTTTATCGTCGCTGCACGTCCGATGTTGAACGTAAACAACGTGACAACCATTCTGTAGAACTTCGGAAATTGTATCAGTTGTTGGCCATCCGTAATCTCTGGGTCGTTTTGGCCAATCTCGGGCTTCTGTAGGCCACTGAGGGCACCACTTGGTAGGGACGGTATCAACTGCCCAGTAACCATCACGCAGTGGATGAAACTTAAGTGATGGGCCACTAACAGTGTTTCTAAACGTCTTTGAACCTTTGAGAGGATCGAAACACTCAGATGCACAGTTGGCTAAATCTAGTGACATGTAGCCGTCTAGGCGAGCTATATGGTTAAATTCAAACTTTCTATGTTTCCAATCATAATTCATCTTTCCAGTACTTCGTACTCGAACAAAACCAGGATACCCGTCGCATGATTCAATCTTGTAGCACATGACCGTATCAGCTAGGCCACTCATATCACTTGGCAACACTGGAAAGTCACTAATGAAAACCAGCTCATCAGCTCTGGCAAGGAAACAATCTTTGTCCGTGATGCATGTATTCAGCGGTCGGATATAGAACTCCGCCATGCTGCCACATAAAATCTCATACAGTATCGATATAGGTTTCTTGGACAACATTAAGTTATGCATGTGATCAGAAACAGCAGAAAATGACTTTGGAAGCAATTGGCATGTGCTACTGATGAACCAAGATACTATTTCTTCTTTCGCTTTACCCTCATATTCCGTCATCTTAAACGAAAAACATCTCCATCCTAAAAATCATCATCTGCGCAATGAGCATCGAAATCATTATACCTAGCGTAATCATCATCATCATTGTCTTCATCATCCTTATAATCTTCATTATGAACCCCTCCACCCAAATTATGAACACTATCTCAGGCTCTCGTCCTGATAAACTACTTTACACACTGTCTGACTTATGTAACTGTCAGGTTGCGTTTATGTCTTAAACTTAACCTTGACTTAACGAATAAACGTTAATTGATTGATTGAACGTGATCATCAAGCTCAGCAGCAGCAGCAGTATTATTATTATTATTATTATTATTATTATTATTATTATTATTATTATTATTATTATTATTATTATTATTATTATTATTATTATTATTATTATTATTATTATTATTATTTATTATTATTATTATTATTATTATTATTATTATTATTATTATTATTATTATTATTATTATTATTATTATTATTATTATTATTATTATTATTATTATTATTATTATTATTATTATTATTATTATTATTATTATTATTATTATTATTATTATTATTATTATTATTATTATTATTATTATTATTATTATTATTATTATTATTATTATTATTATTTTTATTATTATTATTATTATTATTATTATTATTATTATTATTATTATTATTATTATTATTATTATTATTATTATTATTATTATTATTATTATTATTATTATTATTATTATTATTATTATTATTATTATTATTATTATTATTATTATTATTATTATTATTATTATTATTATTATTATTATTATTATTATTATTATTATTATTATTATTATTATTATTATTATTATTATTATTATTATTATTATTATTATTATTATTATTATTATTATTATTATTATTATTATTATTATTATTATTATTTTTATTATTATTATTATTATTATTATTATTATTATTATTATTATTATTATTATTATTATTATTATTATTATTATTATTATTATTATTATTATTATTATTATTATTATTATTATTATTATTATTATTATTATTATTATTTTTTTATTATTATTTTATTATTATTATTATTATTATTATTATTATTATTATTATTATTATTATTATTATTATTATTATTTTTTATTATTATTATTATTATTATTATTATTATTATTATTATTATTATTATTATTATTATTCTAGCTGTCACTAAACACCGCCATTCACTTTGAGGATTTAGTAAATCTTCCATCGAAGGCAATCTGAATATCCTGACATTTACACTACAATTTCAAACCCAGGTAATTAAAAAAAAGTAGCCAGGTACCGATTATGACCTCGTTTTAGCCAGAAGATGGGTTATGTACTGGACTCGCTTTCTACTGAATCAAGATATCCAGTCAACACATAATCCTTGAGCTACATAAATGTCCACTAGCCAGCCAACTAATGTTTTAGTTTTGCCTGCATTTAGAATCATGAATATTGTATTTTTGGACATGGCCTATCCAATGGATTATGTCTTTGACTGCGGTTTTATAAGAAGCTAACTATCGATTGAATTATGGCTCCGCGCTGCCGAAGACCTCAGATTAGACAAAATCTCGGTTGTTCGATGCTCCTGCTGTAACCGGAACCAGAACGGGGAACTGGGTTCTCTGTCAGATTGGAGTCAGTGTCATACCGATTTCACTTTTGATTTCCGTCTGATTTGTCCGCTCTGCACATTTTGTGATGAAATCAATGCTGAAATCCAATCCGCAGTCTTTGTTCCAAGCGTGGCTCATAGGGACTTAGACTTAGGATCCAGATTGGGAAGAGTAGAAGGAGGAGAATGCGATGAAACAGGAGAGGACTGTGATGAAGAGGAAGAATAGATGCAGTACCCTAAGTTTTCGTTGGAGCAGCTATTGAAATGAATTGTTAGAGGCTTCACTTTTTTTTAGCTTCGGCAGGCTGTCAGTCCTCTTCCTCACCGTCTGGTCTTCTCGTCGACAGTGTACGGTACGGTCAGTGTGCTCATTATTTCTGATTGGTGTATGGCGCGGGTGGAGTTTGTGAAATAAAGGAATAGTAGTAGTAGTAGTAGTAGTAGTAGTAGTAGTAGTAGTAGTAGTAGTAGTAGTAGTAGTAGTAGTAGTAGTAGTAGTAGTAGTAGTAGTAGTAGTAGTAGTAGTAGTAGTAGTAGTAGTAGTAGTAGTAGTAGTAGTAGTAGTAGTAGTAGTAGTAGTAGACTAGTAGTAGTAGTACTGTAGTAGTAGATGACGTCTTGAAAGAAATTTCTGTCCTGGCAGGATTTGAATCAATGACCTCGATTCAAGTTCAGCACCTTGTCCACTAGGCTATGGTGCTCAATTAGGGGAAATTATTAGGGACGTATTAACTGAGCTAATTTTACATTGTGTGCAGTTTACAGATACCAAACAATTAAATCATTCAGTTGTGTATGTTTTCTTATGACAGTTTCACCGTTTGGGAGGATGCTTGAATATATTTAAACTGCACTGATTGAACCAGGGTCGTTACTGGCATCCATACAGGTTTCTGATTTGTTTCGCGATCGGTATGACACTGACTCCAATCGGGATAATTGCACTGGAAGATTTAAAAGTTATCTTGTCTTTCGAATGACCGTTCGCTGTTTATGATTTATCCGAACTTCGAGACAGTACATGTATGAAGGCGTGTGAACCGGTTTTAGAGGTCAACTGTCGTACCTTAGATCACTCTTGCATGCTTATGTTTATAAACACAATTAACAGCCCACATGAAAAACATATTTTCGGAGTTTCCATTTTCCGTATGCGAAGATTTTGGGGTAAGGACAGAATCGGGTCGAGAGCGCCTCTGATCTTGAGCGGTGCTATATAAATACTCGATTACGATTACGATTACCATTATGATATTAATAACACAACGAACAGAAATGTCATTAAGTCATGAAGTGAACCCTCATGCTACGCTCTGAACTAGACCCATTTCGTTTCGTAGGTGGCGCTCCTATTATGACGGATATAATATGAAGAATTTACATGCGGCCCGCTTAAATAGGCTACTGCTCGCGGGCTGATTTTAAGTGGAAAATACATTTCAATTTTTTTGCCATTTTAGGACCGGTAAACATCTACTGCAGTCAAATATTATTTGAGTTTGTATCAATAGAATCTACAAGGAATTTGCGTTTGAAGATAGGGTCTTTTGCTGAACCGTCGCTCGTGCTTGCTTGGAAGAGATATAAAACTGATACTGTGTCCCCAAAGTATAGAAGTAAGTACTAATACAAGAGAAAGAAAATGCTCAACCAGCAATGCTTTCATCCATTTATTTTTACTTAATCCACAGGTCAGTACATCTGAATTAAGAGTTAAATGGCTGCGAACAAATTTTACAGCGCCGTTATACGAAGTCCCCTAAGCAGGATCGAACTCAAGTCGTTGGGTTACAGTTGGTTTTGATTAGAGACCCATCGCCCCACTGATCAGAGAACCATGTCTCACGAAAGTTTTACAAAGGCTGATCTTTGATTGAAACTTTATAATTCGAAGAGTGAGCCATTATTTATTTATATACACTTGTAACAATTTGTGGACACTGTTACTTTAGCTTGGAATACACCCTCGAGTACCCTATATAGGCTGAAAGAACACAACGTCATCTGTTGCCCAAACGACGTCCAATTAAAAATTTAATAATTCTTATCAGGATGTAACATTATGGTCAATGGTAATCAATTTGCCTTTTACATATATAGCCTACAACTGTACAGTCCGTGTTTGAATCCCGGTAAAATGTGAGAAATTGAAAAATCGCTGTCAAGGTTTTTAACCCGTCAGTTTACATTTTCTGGTTAGTGAATTGCGGATGTCTTGTCTGCGCAACATCCCAAATATTTCTGTCCTTCGAGTTCTGACATAGCAGTAAGCTACCGTGTTTAGAACGTACGTCCCATGTGCGAGAGAACGTATGCCCTACGGATGGCGTTTGGCCTCCTGATGGTGGCTTATATAAGCACGAACGCATTTACATCTACATTGAGCTGGAATATACATGTAATATAGGAGATGCTTCAAGAAATACTCGAAGACAATGTTGAGAAATTATTCTCATCACGCTCGATAAAACTGTGCTGATCTCATATGCGAGAAATCTGTTTTTTGCAAGAATGTTTTACGACATATAATTTCAGCTCGGCTATTTTGGGTCGAGATTCAGAACAGTTAATCTCTCCTTATGAATGCTGTAAAACATGGACCTTCAAGTATAGACTTAACTTATAAGAAGAGATTAAGATCAAGTAACACAAACTTAAAACCATAAATACCCTTCTATGAAGTTGGGCGTTACCTTGAGTCGATGTAGACCTTCAACGTTGTCTGAAATCTGAAGCCTCAATTCCTTCAACGCTGCACAGCCAGCCTTATAAAGTATCTATTGGCGTTTGGTCAATTTATTTCAACGGGTAACGCCATATGTCACGTTATTATCAGGTATGAATCACCAAACCTTTCTGAAAACCATACATTTCTGGTTCAGGGGCTTGGTCGGGATTACTTAGTCACGGTACTCAGAAGATCCTTACCTGAAAGTGATTTGTTATTCAACTAAAAATTAACATATGAATGGCTTATCCATAGCAGTTGAAGAATTATGATTGTGTTGAAGACTAACACAGCCAAGATGACATCAGTTTGGTAAAATAATTAGCCTAGACGAAGGCTGCCATGCATGAAGACAAACGAAGCCTTGTACGATACAAGTAAACGAGCATATTGCTCTGCTTAATCACATAGTATTACAAAGCTTGCAGTTGCGTCTCCTTCAGACACACAGCTGTCAACATGCTTCAGTAAGAGTCTGCATTTTGTCTTGTGTCTGCACAAAGGTTATGTGCATTTGAACTGGGAATAGAAAGACAGTACTATGTTGTTCATTAGGATATTAACGACAAGAGCCGTGGACTGTTAATTGAGGGTTGTACAGTGTATTCGGCAACCATCGTCCCAGCTCCTTCTTAAATAATTATAATTATTATAATTATTTTTATTATTTTTATTACCACCGCTGCTGTTAATCTTGTCATGGTTTTTCTTCTTATTATTATTTTTATAGCTTTGTTTCCTATTTTTATTTTCATTATTAATTAATTATTTATCAACATCTGTAGCCGAGATGCGTATTGCACAAGGAATCAACCGTTGGCGCACCAAAACAGACCGCAGCCAGGTTAGCATTCACCACGAGAGGGACAGCCTGACACGGTGGGGTAGGGTGGGTTGAGAAGGGCATGGCTTAGATCGAGTCCTCGTTTTGCTTAGTAAGCTGGTATTTAAAGGTTCATGAAGCGACGGGTTCATAGAACGCCTCCTCTTGGTCGGTTGAAGATCCATTAAGGAAAAGTGCTTGAGATAGGTCACTAAGAAAGAAGAGTTGGTGACATCCACATAAGTCTATGCTGACATAAGCAATTAAAACCTAAACTTTATAAGTATACAGTGTATTAATTGAAAATTGTACTTACAATTCTGACATTTAAAAACTTAAAATAGAGTAATATCAGTCAGTTTATTAGTCAATCGGAGATTACTGTGTACAAAGACAATATTTCGCATTTTTTATAACTTAGAAATTCAAATAACTTAAATAAATTTTATATTTCTGTACTGTGCTGTTTATTTCTCAACTGATGACACTAAATCACCTTGTCACCTTGTGCCGTCGATTCAATGAATCCTAGCGACCGTCATAGTCAACCTTCTCCACGTGTTCCGATCTCTCGTCGCCTCTCTCAGCTCCGGAAGCTTCATCTTCATCGTCTCGTGTATCTCCTCCATCCATCTTCTTCTCGGTCGTCCTCTTTCCCTCCTCCCCTCCCCGCATGCCAGCATCATCTCCTTTTCCAGTCCGTCCGCGCGCATCACATGTCCAAAATACGTCATTTTCTGTCTTGCTGCTCTCTGCCTCAGTATCATATCTCCTCTCAGGTGTCTTATCTCCTCCAGGATGTATCCATTTGTTCTCTTCTCAGTCCAGGGGATCCTCAACATTCTCCTCCAAATCCACATTTCACATGCCTCGATCTCCATCTCCAGTGCTTTGGTTTATGTCCATGTTTCGCAGCCAAGTATTGACTGGAGCTCGGTCATCGTGAAACGCAGGGAGTTATTACCAGGGTCCATGCTCCATCAAACAGACCGACCTGTCTTCTGGGTCATCCAAAGAAGTTTTGGAGTTCTGGTGTCAACATTCGTCAACCAGCGAACGTTCATTGAGGGTCGTTTTTCGTAGCACGCAGAGGTCTATTACCAAGGCGTATACTTTATCAAATACCCAGAACTGTTGCCTGTGGCCCGCTCTTCGCGAAACTAAGGGAACTTTTATGAGGCCTCATAGTTCATCAAATGGACTGAACTTTTACACTGGGGGTGGTTCTTCGGGAAATTCCGGAATCTTGTAGATTAAAGTGATAGCAGACAGACTGATACCTTATGCCACAGTCGTCGTTAAACGTGGAGAACTATTACCTGATGGCACAGCGACCGCTAGACGTAGAAAACTGCTACCTGATGCTACTACCTGATGCTACTACCTGATGCTACTACCTGATGCTACTACCTGATGCTACTACCTGATGCTACTACCTGATGCTACTACCTGATGCTACTACCTGATGCTACTACCGGATGCTACTACCTGATGCTACTACCTGATGCTACTACCTGATGCTACTACCTGATGCTACTACCTGATGCTACTACCTGATGCTACTACCTGATGCTACTACCTGATGCTACTACCTGATGCTACTACCTGCTACTGCTACTACCTGATGCTACTACCTGATGCTACTACCTGATGCTACTACCTGATGCTACTACCTGATGCTACTACCTGATGCTACTACCTGATGCTACTACATGATGCTACTACCTGATGCTACTACCTGATGCTACTACCTGATGCTACTACCTGATGCTACTACCTGATGCTACTACCTGATGCTACTACTGATGCTACTGCCGTACGTAAGAAGACAATGCTCAATCACCGTCCTATGCACAGGGATCTGTGAAATGAGGAATCGACCGTCGTCATGACTGCCGAAATATCACCTGTTCATGTAAGGCTGTAAGCCATCGTCACCAGCTGGGGATGAAGAGTCACATGCTGAGAAGGTGACAAAGATGAGGTTCGAAGCGTTTGATAATTTCTTTGGCTTACGTTACAGTGCCTTACGTTGCTACATTTTACTCACCGTATATTACCTTACATCATCTGACCTTTCTTTACTTATGCTACATTACCTATATTCTGAATTGCCTCATTTGACCTTATCTTTCCAGAACATATTTCGCGCTAACTCACCATACCTTGACATGCGTCACTGTTCCTATCTTGCCTTACCATACCTTTCGTTCGTTCCTCTCAATCTACGTAACTCAATTGAGACTGTGTTATCAACGGAACAGAAGTACAATCGTCATCCACTTTTGGACGGGCCGCTTTGCGAGAAATATCCGTTTAATTCTCAAGCTCAACCTCTGCTGCGAAAATAATCCCTGTAATGTATTGTAACTGGAAAGTTCTTTAAAGTATTCTAAGTACCTGTCTAATGGATGCATCTATTTAAGTTTTTATATCAATCTCCATTATTTGCAACTGACATGAAGATCAGTCTACCAGACATGAAGACCGAAAGATGGATGTTCTAACCAAAAGTGGAACCATAATAATAATGAAGTCGAATCCCACTTAAAGATAGAAACCCTAAATAAAGATCCAAACCCAAGTTGAATATCGAAGTACGTAGGTATGCGTGCAGTTACCTAGTTATCTCTTTTAATATAATCAAATCTAATCTAATAAAATCTATTCTAATTGAATGACATCTATAGCGCCAGTCGCAGTTGATGGTCGATTAGCTATGCCTGTCTGCATGTCTCTCTTTCAGTCTGCCTTTCTCTCCGCGTCTCTTTATGTTATGTCCCGCTTCATGATTGCATATAGGTCTGAAGGCGAGAAGCAGGAGCTAATAAAACACAAAGATATAAAAAAAGCGTGTTGAAACGGTCTCTGTAAGATATCAGAGCAAGAGCTGATAAAACAAAATAAAGACAGAAGAATTGGATACGGTCTGCGTAAAAGAAGCAGAGTAAGAGCTGATTAAACAGAAAGACAGAGGCCTGTTGATACGGTTATCGTAAAAGAAGAGGAAGATTCCCACGCCCCTATCGCGTGGACCATGGTTGACGGTTGACTACATCAAATCTATCCCGACGCGGGAGGATAAGACCAGCTGACCTGGCAGACAGATCAGACGCTCTGCAACACCGCCGCCGCCGCCGCCGCCGCCACCACCACCACCACCACTACCACCCCCAGAGGAGGACCTAGACGAGGACGAATTTTCCTGCTGCTGCTGCTTTCCAATTGGAAGGAAGCCTCGCACATTGCTGAGAAGAAAGACAGAATGATCGCCAGCACAAACGGGCATTCACGGCTGAGAAGGGCATCGTCTCATACGATCAGATGCAGACATTCAGGGCTCGCAAGTGAAGATAACAGCATCCGCCATCAAAGCCGAGCACAAGGCTATTGTCGCCTTTTGACGAGGAACAGTAGACACCTTAAATAGGAAACCAAGCAGAATCACCTTCCGTATAGGACATGAATGCAGCCGAACACTGCGCTCTTCCGTGCCCTTCCAGAGATAACGACCTCGGTTGCGCCCTATGCACAGTGAAGACTCGCAGATGACGTGGCTGTCACCATGAATTTGGATGTCTGGGCGCTGCGGAATTGCTTCACATTCGTCACGATTAGGGTGCAAGCCCAGCAACCTTTCCGATGACATCAGCAGCCAACAAAGATTCTTCCTCTCACAGAGTGAGATCATCGAGACAGCCGAAGGTGAGAGAAGAAGACAGTCTCAACAAAATTGGCTGAAGCGGTAGACAAAACAGAGCGGGCCTAGATGGTTCCTTTGAAGTTGACTCATATGTGAAAAAGACAAAAGTTGCCAAAATTAAGTGGTGTTTTCAGCGTATGCTAAATGGCATTAGAAAAAAAAATGTCACGCGCGGAGAGAAGAAGCTTTTGGTCCATGTTTGAGCTGCACAATGCGTTTGCAAAATCTAATTTGACAGAACTATAAAAACGTCAGCGCTCGTGAATAAGCTGGTTTCCTGCGCTTAACTTTCGAGTGGCGCTTTAGAAGTTTTGAGCCTACGATTATGATTAGGAGTGCTTGAGTTATCCGCAGCGCTACACCTCTATCTGAGAAAACAAATCCTCAGACGCCCCACTGAGAGGGCAAATGTAGGCCTAGTGCATGGCACATTTTGACTCGAGCCCACGCTAATAATATCCTATTACAAAGGGCAAAGAATTTGCTAACAAAGAGGATTGAGTTAAACCCTTCAAGACAAACCAAACCAAACGAGAATTCAATGGGGCATTTATTGCTGCTACTATCTCGGTGCTCATCAAGACCGTCTGACAACACTGCTCGGATTAAATGTACCTGTTAGTGGGAGAAGGCGGTGACGCCAACCCGCGGTGACAAATTCTGCCGCCGAGTGATAGGGTCCGTGCTGCCTCAGGGCGACAAACCGCTATTTGCACAGAATGTTTTACTATATCGTCAAGATTCATACAGCTGTCGCCTAAAGTAGTTATGGCGGAGGCGGGTGGGCTAACTGGTCCATTGAAGCTCACGGACGTTTGATGCTTAGCCCTTTTCAATGTCTGGGTGATGATGGGGCGGTTTCGTGGTTTAAGAAGAGGATTGGTACAGCTGCTCTTATCCTCCCTATTTTGGAAAACAGATGCTTTAATTGGTTTTTCTAATGCGCTATATGATTACGTGTAATTGTCGGGAATTTAGACCAAAATGGAACACACTGTAGCTGGCCATTTGGAGAAAAATCACCAGCCCTCTTTATGACAGATATGACACCTACCTTCTCTAGTTTTCTGTTTAAGTACAGGTTCTCCAAAGTACCAAAAGATCTGCCAATGGCGGAGTTTGAAGAAATCTGCCATAACCATGTTTATGATAGTTATAAGCAATAGAAAGTTGATGTAAAGCAAGAACATTGAATAGCTTGGATTTGCTACCATGGTTTATGGGCTGTCAACATTGTCCTAGCGTGACCCTGGGTTACTGTACGTGTATAAACAAGCAATTAAAGCCACTGTCTTACACTGCTATTGAGAAGAGATAAAAAAAACCATAAATCACCTATGGCTGTCTCTTGGTGGGTGTTAGCTACATTTATTTTGCTTCCTTTTTGTTACATAAATAATGTTTATCTTCATTGTCCCAAAGAAAATCGTCGTCGTCATCTTTTAGCAAAAGCTTTATTTTACAACAGGTATGACACAGGTAGATCATAAAATAACTTTAAAAGTCATTAAAACAACAAAGTATTTTGTATTCAGTCAAATGTTTTACACATCATTTTCTTCGTTCATTTTTAATCCGTCAAGATAAGCGGCCTCTGACTTGGAGCAATAATTATAGCTTGGAGCTATATTGAATGAAGAGCCAACTGCCATGTTATCTCTTCTTTTGTCACGTTCTAAGCTTCATCGCTTTCAAGAACATTACATTTTCTTACCAGTGGGGAAAAGGAGTTGAGATAGATATGAATTTCATATTATGCGCCTAGTTTGAGAAGAAAATGGAAGAATTTCAGTTGACAGAAGCTTGTCTCAAACGTCCGACATGTGACGAAATTCAATGAAACTACCGCGTTTTCCAAGAACTCATCGAAAATAAATAACGGTTCACTGGTTATACCAGTGATGTTTGAATGGCTGAAGAATTCATTGTGTCACATAAAACCCAGCTGAAAGAGATTGGTCAAGGGCTGCCAGGTGAGAATTATAGACATTCAGAGCTGCGGTCATAAGTAGTAACTTCTTTCGCACCGGTCTCTAATGCATTAAGGCATCAGTCGATGGCATATAAGAACCGAGCCATATTCAGGTCAACGTCCAGGAGGTCAATCCGTTATGCTGCAACGTCGAGTCCTTCCGCCTCCTTGACTTGCACCTTGTGGCGCAGGCCAGAACAGCATTCTGCTCACACAGGAGGAAATCGGATTGTGGATAACGTCTAAAGATTACCACACTGACAAGGAAGGGTGATCGTTTAGTATCCAACCCTCCATATTGGAACGGCAATATCCTAAGCCGAACCAAGCGAAAATACCTTATAAGTGAGTTTCATTCTTTATCGTCACATCTCACTTTTTTCACACGAAAGCAGAATTGGGTTATTGATAATAACACTCTTGTTTTAGTCTTTAATAATGCGAAGCTTTTGTAGAATAAATCTGCGAATGATGTGTTCAAACGAAAGATTACTTTTCATAGCTGCAAATTCAGTCAATGCATCTGTAAGCGGAAGATTACAGTCGATACAGCATCTGACTTTCAAATATCTCGCCAGAAAATGTCTTCCAAGAAAATAATTACATTTAACGGAGTAAGTCTCTCTTAGAGATGTTGAGAGTCCATTCCCATGAAAGCACACTGCGTGACCAAAAAATTGCGCAAACGTTGACTTGTCAGTTAAGTTACATTCTCGCATATCGACATTCCCAGGTGAAAAATAATAAACGAGTGTGTGAAATCCAAGTAACGATTGTACGTCTCCGTCAAAAAAAGAGTCAAGCGGTGGTAACAACAAAACATTCGCTAAAGCAAACTGCTTCAAATCGTTTGGCAATTCAGGCTCACGAAGAATTTGTTCAGATAAATGAAACACATCATCATATTGGCGACACTTGTAAAGGTGCAAAGCACGATAGCAGTCAACTGTGTTACACTGGATGCCAAAGTCTTTGAGAATCACACTGTAGAATGATGTCATATATTCTAAAGCATATGCCATTAGAATCTCAATTACTGTCTGCTTAACTATCAAAGGATTGACACTTGTAGTCTGTGTTTCTGTCAATGATTTTGTTCTGCGATAAACGATCTGTCTGATTGGTTTCGTCGAGACAATACATTTCGGTCTTAGTAAAGCTTTCAAAAATTCGTCCATGGGAAATGCTGAATCAGGCAAATCGCGATCAATATCTAGATGTTTGGATACTCTTTCTGAAGATAGCGTAGTTAAATGATGAGCAAACACCTCTGGTGAAAGACGCAGATCAAGATAAAGACGTCTGCCAATGTAATGAAGATTCTTGTCAATAATCTTCTTGAGAAGAAGACACAATCCAATGATTTTTGCGATATCGTCAATAAACAACAGACAACCTGCATTAAGTGTTTCCTTATCTTCTTGGGGAGTCTGTTTTACAAGAATTTCCAAGCAGAAGCGTAGTGTTTGTTGATATTCTGACGTGGCGAAATAGAGAGCAGCCAGATAGGTCAAACCTGCAGGAGCAATACACTTGCAATTAGGCGAGCCTGATTTAGACGACGCGTACAGAGCTTTTCGAAGAAACTCTTTTGACATGAGAACCAGTAGCTGAAATTCTGAACGGCTATTTGATCCAGTTAAATTTTGCATGAGATCCTGAGCACGCAAAAAATAAGACCTACCACATTGTTTTTTGTAAGTTTTTGGAAAGTTATGATACTGAGACCTTACAATTTTAGGTTGTATCAAAATTCCAATGACAAATTCAAAGAAGAGCCTGCTATTCCATGAAATTTCTCCGCAACCTAAGCTATATGCAGTATGCAAAACAAACAGTACACTGTTGCAGTTTGTGTGACATAAGACATTATCGATTGTTGGAAGATGTGACATGTTATCGTGTACCTTCCAATCAAGAATTTTTAAAGAATTTGCAGATTTCAAACTCAGCCTCATTCCTGCATAGTGCCTGTTTTTCATTAAAAGACGATTAGTAAAATGAGAATATCCGAATTTGAGGTAAAACATGGAATCTAATGATTTTAGCTCACTGGCTTTCAGATTTTCAAAGACCGACAACAGGTAATCTTCGAAATATGGTGTTACTTCAAATGTTTTTTCCCCGAAATGTCTGCGAATGTATGGCAGTATGTAATTTTCCACGAACCAATGACAAAGGATGTCAGATTTGCAGTATTTGTGCAATAGTCTTTCGCTCTGTTCACACATTTTGGGGTTCCATTGCTCAGGAAATAAATTTGCTTCAGGGATAAAATAATTCGGACAGTAGGTCCTCTTCATCCATTGTGAAAGTTTTTTTAATAGCTCACAGCAGATTACAATAACAGAAGAGGAATTCCACCATTCGGGTGACATATCTTCACAAGCCCATAGCATCAGCGCCTTTAAGTGGTATGTACAGAGAACCTCTTCGTCCTTAATACAATCAGTTTTTATTAATTTTCTCTTAGCGAAGAATCTCAGCAAGTGGTAGACAATCTGTTGAATTTGAGTCCAACTCTGAAGTAAAATTATTTCTGCGACTGAAAATGAAAATCTCCACTGTAGTTCATCGTCTCTGCAAGCACGATGCTGAACATAAACGACGTGGCAACCATTTTGTACAACTTTGGAGATTGTATCAATCGTCGGCCATCCATGTTCTCTAGGCCGTTTAGGCCAACCTTGGGCTTCTTTAGGCCACTGAGGGCACCACACGCTAAGGACGGTATCACTTGCACTACAGGAGCTATCATCATGTGGTTGGAACTTAAGTGATGGGCCACTAACAGTGTTTCTAAATGGCTTTGAATGTTTGTGAATAGGAGACATCCAAATTGCACAGCTTGGTAAATTTAGTGTCCAGTAGCTGTCTAGGAGAGCTATATGGTTATATTCATACTTTTTATGTTTCCAATTGTAATTCATTTCTCCCATAACTCGTAGTCGAACAAAACCTGGATACCTCTGGTATGATTCAATCTTGAAGCACTGGATCGTATCGGATAGGCCACTCATATCACTTGGCAACACTGGGGAGTCACCAGTAAAAGCTAGCTCATCAGCTTTGGCAATTAAATAATCTTTGTCCGTGATGCATGTATTCAGTGGTCGGATATAGAACTCCGCTTGGCTGCCACATAAAATCTGATACTCTGTCGATATAGGGTTTTTATCTGAGAACATTGAGTCATGCATGTGATCAGGAACAACATAACTAGAATAGAACTTTGGAAGCAATTGGCATGTGCTAATGATGAACCAAGATGTCATTTCTTCTTTCGCTTTACCCTCATATTCCGTCATCTTTAACGAGAAACTCTCCATCCTAGAAATCATCATCATCATAATCATTACACCATCGTAATCATCATAACTGTAATCATCATCCTTATAATCATTATTATCAACTCTCCTATCCAAATTATGAACTTTATATCAGTAGCTAGTCGTGGTAAACCATATATTTCTCAGTTATACCAATTTACACACTGTCTGACTTATGTAGCAAATATTATTGCGTTTATGTCAGCTTGATTAATTTTAAGGAATGACCAAAATTTGATTGATTGCAGTGCGATTCTCCTTACAGATAATTTATTATTTTAGTTAAAGTTGCAGTTTTAATTAATGGTTTTTCATTTTAGTTTATAGTCACAGTTATAGGTAGTATTATGTTTTAGTCATAGTTATAGTCACTGTATTTTTATTTTAGTTACTACTTACTACTTAGTTACAATAATAAAGGCTGAAAGCGAAATTGGAATATTGCGCAAGTGGAGTTGAAATCTTGAAGGAAATTTTTGCCCTGGCAGGATTTGAACCAACGACCTCGGTTCACAGTTCAGCCACTACCCTATAATGGTGCTTCCTAAGGGGTAATAATTAAGAAACTATTAACTGAGGTAACTTCACAAAGTGTCCAGATTACAGATACCAAACAATCAAATCATTCTCTGGAGTCTGTTATCTTACCACAGTTTTACCGTTTGAGAGGATGTTTGATGAAATTTATACTGCACTGGTTGAACCAGGATCGTTACTGTCATCGAAACAGGTCTCTGCTTTGTTTTGCAATCGATATGACCCTGACTCAAATCGGGATAATTGCAAAAGTTATCGTGCTTTACAAATGTTGGTTCTGTGCGGAGATATTTACTTACAACACACAATTGCTTGGCTATAGAAGAAACTCCCCGTCACGGTAAAGGGTATTAAAGTGCGTACAATAGGGTGATTTCATCCTAGAAACCAGGGCAAACAGTTACTATTTGGTTAGATGCTCAGGTATTGGGTATAATAATCTGTCGGCTATGCGATTTGAAACCAGGAGATTTTGGTGATGAAATGCTGAATTAATTTTACAAATGTATATCAATAAAATGGAGATTATTTTCTTTTGCGTTTAAGATTGATACTTGCTAATTCGCCAGAAGAAGACTTCCGACTACCGCTGAGAACAATAGGCCCTATTTCGCAATCAATTTATATTTTAATGAAAAGGTTTTCAAATAGCCAACGTTTTTAGTCCTCTACACTCTTAAAATTGCAGAGTTTTCTCAGCTATGCTTTTCTTAGTTGTCATGATAAACTTCATTGAACTATGCAAAATTGCTAATGCAACAGAGAATTTAGTTTAGTCAGCATACTTTAGCTGAAAGAGGTAACTTGCGCTTTGGTAATTCTGCTAAGAATGCCTAGATGCTAGGCATACTCAAAATGACTTTTCGCTAACGTGTCTTCACAAAGCGTTTGTCTTTATAACTTATCCAAATACTTGTGCAGGCTATGGCTCTTAGTTGATATAGCATCGCAACTTAGGTAGGCCCCTATACATTAGGGTGTCCCAGAAATATTTTTTGTTGAAATTTTTTATACAGTCCCTCTATAAAGTTTCTTTATGGTCCCATAATAACAACTGGAAAATTTAATGACATTTTAAAAATATTTAGAGGTTCCCCAAGACACTTACATTTCCCCCATATAGGGCCATATTGGCATAATTTGCGCCTGACGTGTTCAATTTCTAAACGCTTTCAGATACCAACCTTTGACCCCATGATAACATATTTAATACCACTGGAAAGCTCTTAAATAGTAGAATCTATAAGTATGTAACTTTATTGGATACAATCCGATACGTAGGTATTGTTTTACGATCAAATAATGCAAAAATTGTACAAAACTCGCAATATCAGTCACTGTTATTACCACTAATTGCTAGGGGTAGGCCTAGTCATTATTACAAATCCTTGATAATGCAACAAGCCATGGTTTCAGCTCCTCCATACCTTCATCTGCTTATTCTTTATCACTGCTTACACCTTTAGGTGCTTATTCTTCAGTTCTACAATCTATATTCTAATCGTAATCGTAAACTCGAGATTTCTAAAGCGCCCACAAAGCGAAGTCGCAAGAACCAACTTATTCACAGGCGCTTAATCAAAACAGAATCGATAGGCAGATGGTCAAGATCCAGGGAGTCAGGCAGACATATAGTCAGACGGCTAAGGTGGATGATCCTTGGCGTTGAAATGGCGAGGGAGGTGAGGGGAAGAGAAGGAATCGGATCGGGATAGACTTTGTGAACGAAAAAGCAGTGTTTTCAGTTTTGAGTGGAAGATCTGTGGAGAGATAGCAAGAGGTGAAGTTTTGGTGAGTTTGTGGAATGGATCAGTAGTCTTATTTGTCGTAGCGATGGGTGTGAGTTTGTTCCAAAGAGCCGGTACAGCAATGGCTATGGACCGATTTACAATTCTACATGTCTGCAAGATTGTCACGATTGCTCTTAGAAAAGTCATGCCGATGTTATTATTTTGACAACTTGTAGAAGAAACCTCGTTCTTCATTATTGAATTGAACTTTGTATCAGAGCTACACCACGTTCAGCACTGTTATTCACACAGGTCAAGTAATTATATTTATCAAACTCATTATGTGATCTCATACGATTGGCTTTCCGACAACTCTTCAACTGAAATATCAAGAAAACTGTCGTCGATGGCGGTAGTTCGGAAGAAGCTTCAAGAAATATATAATTCCGTTGATCTAGGGGAAAGAGACTGAACCAGGTGCAATCTCCGAGCATCTCCCATTGTCGAGATAAACTGCTTTCTCTTCAGTAGATGCTGAGAGAACCAGAGAGAGATAGTCGATGGCTCTTGACTTAGGTACCAAGAATGACGCTGCATCATCTTCAGTCCTGTGGATTGCAGAGCGGCAACATCATAGTCATGCAGCCTTTGGATTAGTTGAATGTCATTGGGTGCGTCAGACATCAGCAGCGACTCCACATAAGAACCACGATTGGATGTAGATGTTAACAACAAATCTGTTACATCGTTGGATGCCCTGTAATTCATGGGCCGCCAACTGGATAACCGAATGCGTCAGACAACAGGACTTCAAACATGTGATGTCGACCAGCCATCTACAGCAGATTACGACCGATGGCTGTCTCTAGAAGGCTGCAGACTCCAACTCTGCCGGTTTTTGAGGCCGTTGTGTCAAAGCACATGCCGATTACAAATGCATCGCACTGCCACGACTTCAAAAGGTCCAGAACTGTTACCGCTGCTGCATGTCCTGACCTAGAGACCAACTCTGGCATACCCAGAAGTTTGGTATTTCCATCAACTAGAGAAGAAATCAGGACTGGCAATCTATCCACTTTGCCCATGTCTACTCCAGTGATGTCAGGCAGCAGCTTGCAATCCCAGTGCATGACAGATTTTCAGGCTCGAAAGTCATCCGTGGTTTGTTCGGCAGTTTCACTGCAAAACATCTTTATTCTGCATGTTTTCTATCTTCTTCACACTTAAAACTTTATTCACATATACAATAAGGCTACTTGTTTGTA
The DNA here is from genome assembly GCA_020284085.1 of Aporrectodea caliginosa. Lineage (NCBI taxonomy): Eukaryota > Metazoa > Annelida > Clitellata > Crassiclitellata > Lumbricidae > Aporrectodea > Aporrectodea caliginosa. Next base: position 2,373,781 of record JACEVL010000018.1, on the reverse strand, counting down.
GATTCTACTATTTAAGAGCTTTCTAAAGGTACTGCGCATGTTATTATTGGATCAAAGTGTGATCTTACGAAAATTGTCAAACCCAGAAATGTCACGCGTAAAATAGGAGAAATTTAACTAATTCTATGAGCCTTGGGGGGACCTTTAAATATTTTTGGAATGCCAAAAAATTTGGCAGGTGTTATTATCGGACCATAAAGAAACTTTTTAGAGGGACTGCGTTCAAAGATTCATTAATTATTGTTTTTCAATGCTGTCATGGGACACCCTACTATACATATATCAACTATGCAAGTTAGTTAGCTAGCAGCAATGTTCGGCATCCATTAAGCCCCACCAAGAGGCTTTGCTGCATTAACAACGCCACATAGCCAAACATCAGTTATCTGCATCGGATTTGAACACCGTTGATTGGCTATTGGCTATCGAGGAATAGGCTGCACGAATTTCAAACCCCGGTCGACCGTCCAGGGCGTCCACGAGGCAATTAACACCCTAATCACTTAAACATCTGGCAATCTGTAGAGGATGACCACTGTGTGATGTATATATAAGGACGTATATTTAGATAGAATGTGCTTGTTGAACTCATGTATATAACGCTGATGTTGGCGTAAGATTATATGTATTTATATGCACGATGTAATTGTAATACTGAACTCTATCAAATCGCGTTGTTAGACTGTTAGACACATCATTTCAGACGAAGTCGAGTAGACGAAAGGTCGAATGCTCGACAATAAAATTTGAAAAGTCTCTGTTTCAAAACCAGAGCCTTTTCTGAATTATACCTATTCCTTATGTCTAACATCAGCAACGCCTGGAATAGTCTAGGTCTATGGATACGAATCTAGCCCTTAACAGCCAACGACGACAGCGATTCTACAATAACTCTTACCAAAACAACTACAACAACGACTACAACAAGGAAGGCCACATTATACGTCGGCTCCAACTCAACAATGGACCACCAGCGAATCATCAACGCAACAACGACTACAGCTCAAGATCGAGAAATGCCAACAGAAGTAGTAGCTTCGGCCGTATGGCCACGGGTGACCAACGCAACAACAACTAGGCCTACTACTTACACCGCGACTACAACCACATAATAACTGGAACGGAAACCGTCACATCAGCAGTAACAACAACTAAGACAACAGCAACACACGCAACAACAACAGCAACAACATCGACATCCAGCATCCAGGCGACCACAGAAGCAACAAGGCATAATGAAAAGCCAACTACGCTTGCATAGTTTCGGAAACGCCTGAAGACTATCTTATTTGTTAGAGCCCTTGGTCGGGAGCGCCTCTGAATCATTGAGTGGCGCTATACAAATGTTCAATTACAATTACAACAGTTACCCTACATAGGCAGCCAGAGCCCCTGCTACAACGCTAATTACGAGATCCAACTAAGCATGCTTAGTTACCCTACCTAGGCAGCCAGAGCCCCCGCTTCAACGCTAATTACGAGATCCAACTAAGCATGCGTAGTTGACCCACCTACAGCGTGCATAGGAAAATCAGCTTGATATTTAAGGCAAATCACGTACATTCTGATAACTACGCAAAATTACGTGGATCAACTCAAGGCTTAGGAAGCTAATTTTTAACTATGAATCTTAGTTGTGTTGCCTGCGGATTCAGCTGATTTAACTTTGCAAATTTAAGAGTGTACCTACTTTCCTCTTTTACTTCTTCTTCGATTTGGTCAAGACATCTAAACGGTTTAAAAAGAATCATCTCAGCAAATTATCATGGCCCACAATTTCGTTTTCTATGTGATCAATGATCATAGATTGAATTCAACTTCTTTGAATCAACAAATAGCTTACAAGTCATTAAAATGCGTCAATGATTGTGGTTTCTGACGCACAAAGCGGAAATTGGCAATAAAGATCAGTTAGACTTACAAAGCACTTAGCACTATTATATTAGGCTCGTATTATAATATATCAGCATTTATTCAAATATCATGGACATCAATGTTTAAGTATTCGTTTCAGCCGGTTTTCATTCCTCATTTATATTTTTAGATAGTGTGCAGCAAACCAAGTTACTCACACAAACTCACACAAACCAAGTAAAATGCTAATGCGAGTGTCAGGCTCACGATGGCAGCATTAATATGATTGCCGTTGATAGCAAAGCAATTGTTATCTCGACTCCCGCTCAGGTTTAATTAGGTGCAACATGGACTGTTGATTGTTGAAGCTAAAGTTGTTTGAGCGCCGAGGTGCCAATCTACCTTATATTAAAGTCACTAAGAACCAGTGGCGTAACTAGGGGTTCGTGCGCCCGGGGGCAAGAATTGAATTTCGCGCCCGGAGGCAAAAAATTTCCGAATTTCCGCCGAAAACTTCCCAAAAATTTCCTGATGACTTGTTTTTTGCTTCTCCAATTTATTTTTCAAATTTATTTTCTTCAAACATCATTTTGCGCCCCCCTGTACTGCTTCCAGACAAAAAACATGTCTTTCTCGTCTTTATTTATCACATTTTTCTACAATTTCTCTATTTTTCTTATACAAAAATTGTCAGAAACCCTAATTTTGCGCCCCCCTGTGCTGCGCCCGGGGGCGGCCGCCCCCTGACCCCCTCGTTACGCCACTGCTAAGAACAGAACGTTAATCAAGTAGCGAATAGTGTTCAGACAAGTAGAGGAGTGGATCACACCTAAGAACTTATACTGTAATAACCAAATTTCCAGAAAACTCTTGGAAGTGTATATCTTTTCATTAAGATTATGTATGACAACCAATGACTTCAATATGCTTCCCAGTTTTAAGTTACACTTTGCTAAGAGTCATCGAATATCTTTCACTAGTAGTCAGCTTTTAGAACAATGCTAGAGATACCACCAGAATCAGAAAAACGCCGAACACACTTTCTATCAACTGTTACAGTATGCGAAGATTTTGGGGTAGGGACAGCATCTTTTGTCAAGACGGTCGAATGTTTGACGACATGTAATTTAACTAGGCTATTTTGGGTCGAGATTCCGAACAGGTATTCTCTCCTTATTGTGAATGCCATGAAACCTGGATCTTCAAGTATAGACTAAAATTATAAGAAGAAATCGATATCAAGTAATGCGAACTTAAAACCACAAATACCTTTCTATGAAGTTGGGCGTTACCCTGAGTCGATGCAGACCTTCAACGTTTTCTGAAATCTGAAATCTCAATTCAGCCAAAGCTAAACAGCCAACCTTTTAAAGTATTTATTGGCGTGTGGTCAATTTATTCCAACGGGTAGCGCCATATGTCACGTTATTATCAGGTATGAATCACCAAAATTTTCTGAAAACCATACATTTCTGGTTCAGGGGCTTGGTCGTGGTTATGTGGCAAAGGCACTCAGAAGATCCTTGCCTGAATGTATTTAATTGTTCAAATAAAAATTAACATGAGAATGATTTCACCAAAGCAGTTGAAAATGATGATCGTGTTGACGATTAACTTGGCAAACACAGGACACAGCTAAACTGACATCAGTTTGGTAAAAAAAATTAACCTAGACGAAGGCGGCCATGCATGAGGACAAACGAAGCCTTGTACGATACAAGTAAACGAGCATTATTGCTCTGCTTAAACATATAGTATTATAAAGCTTGCAGTTGCGTTTCCTTCAGACACAAAGGCCTATCTGTCAACATGCTTTAGTATGAGTCTGCATTTGTCTTGTACTTGTGTGTCTGCACAAAAGGTGTTATGGCAGAGTAGTAAAGGTCATATGCATTTTAACTGGAAATAGAAAGACAGCACCATATTGTTCATTAAGATATTAACGACAAGAGCCGTGAATTGAATATTGAGGGCTGTTACAGTATTCGTCAACCATCGTCCCAACTATGTCTTAAATAATGATGATGATAATAATAATAATAATAATAATAATAATAATAATAATAATAATAATAATAATTATTTTTATTATTATTAAGACCGCTGCTGTTATTCTTGTTATTGTTTTTCTTCTTCTTATCTTTTATTTTTGTTCCTATTTTTATTTTCATTGTTAACCCTGCGACTACCAGTGGGGTCAAAATGACCCCAGAGGTAGTTTGCATTAGTGCTGCTCACTCCCCATAAGAGATATCTCAATGAAATTTTATGACTTTATAGGTATTCCTATTCTGTACAAAATTCCAAGTTTTATTTTACATTTTCTATCACCAGATGGCGCAGGTATACTATTTATACACTGAGTACCAGTGGGGTCATTTTTGACCCCAGTGTAAACTTAATAATTCTGACATATGTAAAAATTACAAAATACATTTTTATTGAGCTAACATTGATTTAAGATGTATTTGTAACAAAGATAAACTATTATATATTGTTTACTTAGTAAATTTATTGCCAAAAATGTTGACAGTCTGCGAACAGGTTCCAACTAGTTATGAGAAATCCAATTCTAAAAGAAACTGAAGTGGATAAATAAGGAAGTCAGTGCCATCTATGGTGAAACATGGAGTGATGTATCTGACAAGTCAAGAAATGAAGCAGTACAGCAATTGTAGAGTTTAGACATTGTTTTTGACTATAAATCGGTTCCAGAAAATATCACATGCCCTTAGATTTGACGATGTGGTGCGCCGAATAGAAAGTCAATATCCTAGACAACTTGCACTTATTAGAACAATATTTGACAATTGGACAAAAAAAGAAGAAAATGATAAGAAGTCAAATATAATCTGAGTCACACGTAAGCGCAATTATGTCGTTTTTGCCGAGTAGGCTATACCTGCATAAACTGTAAGCAGTAACTGTAATGACCGGATTTTGTCAATGCTAGTTTTGAACATTGAACACTTTGAACACTAATATGCAACTATTAAATTAAAAATTCTTTTATTTCAACAACCTAAGCATGTTCCAAATGCTGTACTAATATTTGTTTTCATTTTCTTCTTCTTCAATTTTTTGTAAAAATTTGTTTTCTATTTTTATTTTACTCATTGTTAATTAATTAATTAATTATCAACGTCTGTTACAGTAGCCAAGATGTGTATTGCACAAGGCATCAACGGATAGCGCGCCAAAAGCAGACTGCAGCCAGGTTGGCAGTCGCCATGAGAGAGACAGCCGGGTCATGCGACAATTCTTTTGAAAGTAATTTTCAGTCTTCAGCCTCTTATAAAAAAAAGAAAGATTGCACATGAAAATAACATTTGATCATTAACACTACAAGGATTCTATCTTTAACATTTCGAAGCATTTGTACAAATAACATGGGAGTGATGTGTTCAAACGGAAAATTAGTCTTCACTGCAATCAATTCAGTGATTGCTTCATTATAAATACAGAAGATTAAAGTCGATGCGACATCTGACTTTCAAATATCTTGCAAGAAAATGCCGTGCAAGAAAATAATGAAATTTAATGGAGTAATGCTCTGGAAGAGACATCGAAAGGTCATTCGCAAGGAGATTATGTTGGGAGAAAATGAACGCAAACGCTGACTCGACAGTGAACTTATATTTTCACACATCATCATTGAGAGGTGATAGATATCAGCTCATGCAGGAACTACATCTAATATATAACCAAGAAGATCTTCAAGTTGGCAATTTTTAATTAAATGGCATCAAATGTTTTGAAAGCAGTTTCCTTTCACTTCGCCCGAAGCCAACTTGTTTTCAAAGACAATAATAACTTTCGCAAATCGAACCGATATGAAAACAGATAGGCTGCATTTCCTATCCACTAATGCATCGGAGGATGTATTTTGTGTATATATGTAATTATGTATATATATATATATATATATAGGCAAAGTGACGAGACAATAGATAGTCTAAATACAGAGAGAGAGACAGACAGACAGACAGACAGACAGAGACAGAGAGAGACAGAAAGACAGAGAGACAGACAGAGAGAGACAGAGGCAGACAGACAGAGAGACAGCGACACAGAGAGAGAGACAGAGACAGAGACACACAGAGAGAGACAGAGACACACAGAGAGAGACAGAGACAGAGACAAAGACAGAGAGACAGAGAGACAGAGAGAGAGCCTACTTTCTAGGCGTGTGGTGCTTTGCAAAATGTGCCAGGTGTGGATGATGACGGTGTATATACACGAGACTATTATTATAGATTTTAATAGAACATTGATTTCAGTCAGTGTGCTTATTTGAAAATAAAGGCCACGGACCTCTTTAGTCAGAACTTCATATAGGCCCTACTTAGAATCAAGGCCTATGAATTCCAACAAGCGAATAGAAGAAACGCTTATTATTAGTTTTGAACTAAATTATTATTATCATCATCGTCATCTACTATACTGTTTGCATTGCTGTACGAAACTTGATGTTGCACTGTTTATCAAGGATTTAGCTACCGGTAATTCAGATTTCTGAAATGTTGTTCTAGGTGTCCCTAGTTAGCGGGATCTTAATCCCTTTTGGGACTCCTCTTGCGGCCAATCCTGATATTTTATGTTGAAATGTTATGTGTTTTGATTTGGCTTCAATAAAAGAGATTTGATTTGATTGATTGATTTGATTGATTGATTGATCTGATTTAATCATCATCATCATCATCATCATCATCATCATCATCATCATCATCATCATCATCATCATCATCATCATCATCATCATCATCATCATCATCATCATCATCATCATCATCATCATCATCATCATCATCATCATCATCATCATCATCATCATCATCATCATCATCATCATCATCATCATCATCATCATCATCATCATCATCATCATCATCATCATCATCATCACATCATCATCACCATCATAACTGTTATTATTAATACTGCTGCATGAACCCTGGCAGACTATCTTTTCATCACTCTGCAGCAATCTCTAAGTCTAACCCCTAGCTTCACCAATAGGTCTGAAGTGCTAGCCACTTGAGTTTCTCGACCTCGGTATATGATGTCGGGGAACATTCCTATCTTTTGCCTCTAACCATTCGACATCCAAAGCACTGTCGATGTCCTCGTATAGCAACCGAGTTCTATGCGTGGCAGCCAGTGAGACATGAACTCTCGGAATATTATCATTGTAGAAAATTTTTTTGTTCCTCCCCTGTAAGCAGCTAATGAGAAGAAATGGTGTCTTTGATGTGACAACTGACAAGTTAAACGGCATTCCTTTGATGGTGGTTTCTCTGATACCGCCCCTTTGGTTCCCCTGTCCCCTCGGTCCCCCTCTCCATCCGGCGCGGCACCCTTTAATGATAGTTAGACGGCGGCATCTTTGATAACAGTTGTCGCGCGGTATCTTTTAGATCCGGACCCATTGAAACGCTGGTCCCCCTCGGTCCCCTCTCTCTCCTCGGGAACCTTTGATGTTAGTCAGGCGATGCTAATGGTCTTTGTTACCACACAGTGGTCATTAAACAGTAACTACACAGACAAAGACGACGACGAGCAGAAGTCTTGAGTTTCCACCAGCTTAGCATCGGCCTCAGAGGCTCGACTTAAGGCCCAAGGTTTTAGGTTTGGCGGTTTCCCTCGTAGAATGAAGTGACCAACGACTGTAGGCGGTTCAAGTAAGCATCTGTCGGCCAATGGGCGTTGATTTCATTTTGGTTGACACATCTTACAAGCATAGGCTGCTGAATTTAATTGTATGCATAGCCTAGGCAACATCGTCCGCTTTGTGGAATGGAGACGAGGCGCAGGGACGGTCGGTCGATCGGTGGTAGCCCCCACCCTAGGCCCTTCACCCTCCCTCTGGCCCTCTAGCGGTCGGACGGATGGATGGAGATGCATCGCTAGGGCAGACTAGACCCGACAGGGCATACCCCGTACAGGCCCTACCTCGATCAATTGACCACTTGTATATATATAACCGAGCTGTGGGTCGAATAATTTGTGTATACGAAAGCCAGCTAAGCTGGCTAGAGGTCATACCTGTACTTCTAGAATGTATACAAGTTGTTCCAATTATCCAAATTTACCCCCCATCCACTCATATTACTATGGAGTTCATTGCTATGAAGATACTTACAGGGTTGAGAAACAAGTCTGTAGTTTCTATATGCGATTAGATTGCCATGAACAAATACGAACTTACTATTGTGGTAGATGGCGATCAAGAGGAAGCCATACGGGCATTTTTTGCTCACAACAACTGGAATTTTGAAAAAATTGGTAATTATGAAGACGATGCGTATATATATATATATATATATATATATACTGAAATTGTATAAATTGTTTTGTGTGGTGAACCCTATACAAGTAGGCCCTATTGTTCTTCAGGTAGCGCTATACGTGCGCAAATAAGATTGAAATAAGATTTATAAATATTAAATTAAATTGCATTTATTATCCTTGCAAATATTTAGCTCAAACCATGGTATAGAAATACATAGTAATAATAACATCAGCAATGTTAGTATAATGACAACTGATGTGAACAGCAGTAACAGCAGTAATGATAATAAATGGCCAATTAAAAATGTAATTATTAAAATTACCATGATTATTATTATTACGATATGTACAGATGTTGTCTTTCAGGCAGTATAAGATCTAATATAGTTATTTTCTTTTGTAATCAACATTAAAATATTACTGTTAATAACTAAACAGCTTTTTGTTGGATAAACCAGCACCAGGATCAAATGAGCAAACATAGGATCAAGGGTGCATATAAGTGGGATCAAGGGTGCATACATACATGCACCCTTGATCCCATCTGAGTAACCTTCGTTTTTGGCACATAAAACATTAAAAATGATGGAATGAAAGAACATTGAATATGAAGTTAGATTGACAATGAAATTATCTATTAGACACATTCGATCCAAATTCAAAAATGTTAACACATTTTCATTAAAGGAGAAACGTTACAAAATAGGATCAAGGGTGCAGACTCTCCCCTATATACAAGTGGTCAATTGATCGAGGTAGGGCCTGTACGGGGTATGCCCTGTCGGGTCTAGTCTGCCCTAGCAATGCATCTCCATCCATCCGTCCGACCGCTAGAGGGCCAGAGGGAGGGTGAAGGGCCTAGGGTGGGGGCTACCACCGATCGACCGACCGTCCCTGCGCCTCGTCTCCATTCCACAAAGCGGACGATGTTGCCTAGGCTATGCATACAATTAAATTCAGCAGCCTATGCTTGTAAGATGTGTCAACCAAAATGAAATCAACGCCCATTGGCCGACAGATGCTTACTTGAACCGCCTACAGTCGTTGGTCACTTCATTCTACGAGGGAAACCGCCAAACCTAAAACCTTGGGCTTTAAGCTCTGGCGATGGGCAGCACTCTCCGTCACGACGAACGTTGATGACGCTGTATCAAAGGAGAGCGACGGTTTGCGGCCTACTGGTTGGACGTAGGCCTACAGCAGAGGCAACCCTATAATTGCGATCCGTATCCGGTGACGATTATGAAGGGTGGGTTGGTTGGCAACACGATTGTTGAACCTACATGCGGCATTATTAGCCAAAAACCCTGCGACAAGAAGAAAGCGAACACGGGAGAACAGACGAACGTAGAGATATATCTTTCGACAATTATTATCATTTTTATTATTATTTTCCAATCTGTCCGAAACTTACGAATACAAGTCTAAATTGGCTAAGTATCTATTTAACAAAATTTTAGAACCCGTTTGTGAAATTTTTTATGATTTCTGTCAGTTCGAAATTGCAAAACAAGAAAATAGTCCAATAGAATCAATTTAAAATAACCATAATAAAGCATAATACACTTATCACCAATTCACCAATTATTGCAGACTGTAATAACAATGAGTAACTACTTTTAAAATCAGTTACTAAAAATCCAAAATTTGCAGGGTCTACAAATAAAATGATATCGCACTTAATATAATATGTGACTTGCTCTGGCAAAAAGAGGCTTTTGTCCAAAAAATTAGTTCAGCATATTTTGTTCTAAAATTGATAAGTAATAATTTCTGTTTAAAATGTTGAAAAATTATTATCCTATCTTGATGGGTTCCAGAGATATGAGTTTTATAATTTTTCTAAGCTTACTCGAAAGTACAATTTTGAGAAAAACGCATGCAAAGATTATTATCTTAATAGGCCTACAAACCCTAGATATAATGCAAAGTTTTTGTGTAAATTTGTCTGAAATAGGTGAAATATTATTAAAATAATATTTTTCCGCATAATATAAGATCCTATTTATTGATATATGCCAAAAACGAAAAGTGAAAATTTTACACCTGATTTGTGTGTTAACTAATTTCTTCAGTTTTATCACTGGCGACTTCCGCCTTCTTTTGCCAGAGCAGGTCAATTATTTCATGTCATTGATATATAGGTTAACGAAATGGCATCATATCGGGTAGTCTAATGTCAAAATGTCCTATTTCATGGGGTTCCACGTCAAATGGTTCTCGGACAAAAGGTTCACGACAAATGATTCTCTGCCAAAAGGTTCACGACACAAGGTTCACGACAAAAGGTAGACGACAATAGGTTGACATAAAATAATTTAGCAACCTAAACTACGGGTTTGAAATTATAAGTAGGCCTATACTACGATTAGATTACTTATTTTAAATGTGTCTCTGATTTATTGATAAGCTACTTGTTGTGAACCTCTTGTCGTCAACCGTTTGTCCGTGAACCTTTTGTCGGTGAACCATTTGCGGTGAACTATTTGTCGTGACACCATTTCATGGCATTGTAGTCAAATTTATATATTTTGCTTAGCCAGGAAGCGCTACAGACAAAAGACAGCGGACCCACGTTTCATAGCTATCTGAGCTTTTCAAGTAACTAGCACGTGAAAGCCATTCACAATTAGATTCTTCAAACAATTTTTCTAAAGCGCAAACATTCCATTCCAAATTTATTAGCTTTGAAATCTGATCCGATGTGACATGTATTTTACCAGTAAAGTGGCAGGCAGTTACAGTGACGTCTCTAAAAACACAAAGCTTTTAACAAATACCTACTTACATTACCCATAAAAGGCGTTCCTGTCGATTTACATATAGATCGAAACGTTAAGTGAGAAGCATAATCCTCTAGAAAAACGACTGCATTAGTCGTCTGCATAGTTAATTCACACAAATTCTAATAATTGTCTAAATACCAATATCGTGACCGTTGCTTCTACGTTTAGCCCTGCTGCAATCTAGGTCAACTGAGCCGGGTTAATAAATTATAATTAATTTCCTTACTAGTTAGTAAAGCACCCATGCAAAAACCATTTTTTTCTTTGGGCCATGGGATCAGTAATATTGTTGAAGGTCCAGTAAATCAGTTTGAGACCTAAAGTAATGTTTCCAGTAAATAAATTGGTCGTGGCCGTTGCATTGTATTGTATTGTATCTAAAGATTTATATAGCGCCTCTCTCAGAATAACTATTCAGAAGCACTCTCAGCACGAAAACCCCGTTGGAAAAGAAACGTCTTTAAAGAACTAGAGACCAAAGAGGAAAAACTAGTAATTAGTTTAGCCCTTAGTGAGGGGGGAAGGTCATTCCAAGTAGAGGGACCAACCACAGAAAATGCCCGGTGTTGAGCCAAGGCAGTCCTAGTCCTAGGAACAAAAAGATCTAGCCAACCAGCAGAGCGCAAGGAACGAGATGAGGTCGCAGATAACGGCTTTCGCATATAGTCAGAAAGATACTTGGGGCACTGCACAGCTGCGCCTTGGAGACTAGAAAGAGGATCTTATAATGGATGCACGCAGTGATAGGAAGCCAGTGCAAGACATCAAGCATATATGTAGAGATATGCGAAAAGCGAGGGAGTCGGGCTATGAGCCTAGCTGAAGCATTTAAGATCGATTGAAGGGGAGAAAGAATTTTGTACCACACTAACCTTACGCCAGTCGAGTTCATTGAGATTAAATGGCAAAGGCCACCGTTTTAGTCGTTTTAGACCTAAGTCCAACCCAGTGATTGGAGATTCTCTAGTGAAACAAACAACTATTATAAGGTCTGATTCGGATATTTTCTACAATACTACGCAACGGTAATTGAATAAAATGCTCTCTTTATGAGATTCGGACGTACATTATTTGAATACTAAGAACATTATTAAGACATTACTTGCACTTTTAACCTGTAGATATGAATTTTGCCACCACCCAAAAGATAATGACGACTAATACCCAGCTACCACTGATAGAAGGCTTCAACAATGGCATGGCATTGGTAGTAAGTTGCGGCGGCAGGATTACAGGATTGGCGGGGCCTGAACCCCAATTCTTTCCCTTTTGTCCCCTACTCCCTGTGATTTGCAGTGATTTCCCACTTTTTTGGGGGGCTGAGCCCCTGGTGCCGCCACTGTTGGTAGTAGTATTATTAGTAGTATTGGTAATAGTAGTAGCAGCAGCAGCAACAACAACAGTAGTAATAGTATTAGTAGTAGTAGCAGTATTAGTAGTATTAGTAGTATTAGTAGTTACAGTAGAAGTAGTATTGGTAGGAGAAGTTGTAGTAGTAGGTCTGGTCGTAGTTGTCGAGGGCGCCACTGTCGGTGGCGCAAGCGTTAAGGGTATGTTTCCGTTGCAGTTGTCCTTCTGGCAGTAGCACACGCTCGTGCTGTAGGATATTCCAGTATTCGCCATAGGACCAGTTGTTAAGCAACAGCTGTCGCCATATTTGAACGTACTGTTACGGTATATGGCAGGGAACAGTTCACAGAGGTCGGTTGTCACACGGGTTGAGTCTTTCACGCAGTCACGGTTGACAAGTTGAAAGCCTGCAGTTGAATAAAACTAAGGTATGATAACAAAAAGGCAAGACAAACGAAGAGATATTGCAAGTAGTGGAAGAAAGAAATCGCTGATAGGAATTATTTGAATCCGACGGAGAAAATGGATGGGTCACAAAATGATTGGTGATTCTATTGGATTCGATAATGAGGGACGGTTACAGCATGCTGAAGGAGAGGGATAAACAGCGCGACGAATTTCGACATGTAACGAACGAACCTGTCTAAGAAGTAAGAAGGTAGGGGAGCGGGGGGAAGAAGACAGAGCTTCTCAGTTGAGGCGATCGATCGATCGATCTCCTTGGTCTATCGCCCAGCAAAGGTAAATCGATCGCGCTCGATGAATTAGACTCCCAGAGGAATCTGGAGCGAGACCATTATTTCATTTATCTAATTTACACTACTTGTGAAAGTTCAGGCTAAGATCAATACAACATTGCATCGAAAAGCAGAGGAGGCTAATCGACGGTTAATTAGTGTTGCGTATACTCTAGCAGTTAATGGACAACCCTAATAATATGCATCTATATGAATACGATACACAATATACGCTGTATGCAAAAGGCTCAGAGGTCGACCGCGCGTCGATCGCCTACTCAATCCGATCGCCTACTCGATCGAGTTTCAAATCGCCTTCTATTTTCAAATGAGAAGCTCTGGAAGAAGAATGATAAAAGAAGGGAAGTCAAGGTATGGTATTATCAGAATCGTAATCGTAAACTCGATATTTCTACAGCGCCCTCAAAAGCGAAGTCGCGGGAACCAGCTTATTCACAGGCGCTTAACCAAAACAGAATCGACAGGCAGGGGGTCAAAATCCAGAGATTATATACAGGTTATATAAGTTAACGCCAGAAATAGATCATTTTCGAAACCTTTATTAACGGCGTCTTGCACCGGACTGAAAAATCATTCCACTTTTATGAAGCGTAATAACATAGGCCTACAACAGCAGTCCAACGTCGAGGAAATCTCGCCTTACGAGTTGACGAAAAAAACTGTAAATTTCACCCCCTCGGATTTATCACCCGGATGCAGAGGTTAATGGCAGATCCGATCTACCAGCTTATCACCAAATATTATAACAAAGAGTAAGACCGAAGTTATGTGACAATATAGGTGTAACTGTTGACAACAATATGTAGGCTGGAATTGGAATACTGATTTCACATCTTAACAATGGCTGTCCTTTGCTAGTTTACTTCTTTCATCAATATACAAGTAAATACTTTTCATTATGTTTAGGTCATAATCAAGAAATGCGTGATTCATTGTGTTGGAAAGTGGAGGAAGGGACCCCTAAACATTATAATAACTTGCATTCAAACATAATTAAATTTCTATCCAATATGGAAAAAGGTAAATCTATTGAGTTTAACTCAATAAGTCATAATTTGTGCTTAAGAATTCTCCTTCTGCTCCTGCATAGTCATTATGCCATCCATGGACTTGTTGTAAGCTTAGTGACTATAATTGACGCAGTATTTTGCGCTGATTCAATTCATTTGACGCCTGTCTGATACGTTGATTTAGACGTTTTGTTCTGTAGACGGTTTCTTACATCGTTCCTCAGATTTTAAAGTTCGCAGGATTTAGGTATGGACTGTTTGAAGGTCAAAGTTCAAGAGGTATGAAGTCGGAAGTTCGTTCAAAGTTCTTGGTCTGTGACAACCTGGCTATCCGGTGTTAATCATCTTTCTCGGAAGGATCTAAATTTCACCGAGTTTCCATGTCTTTTCTGTAAATTCTCGTGGCAAACGTTTGGCCCACACATTCTTAATCTGTCGTCAAACTCTTGTTAATTACTGTATTTAGTTAATAATTTATTACTGTTGTATCCTCTTCGCTGAAAGTCATTTGCCCTAGATTATTATTTGCTCTCAAATGGCGTCACAAATTTGATGAGGACTGTTCAAGATTTCAAAACTTGTTAGCCTTCATAGTCAAGAATAAAATTAGTTTAAATTTTACTTCCATTTATGAATAGTTTATAGTTATACAAAAATAGTTTTGGAGGTCGCTTTTTTAAACACATAGGGTAGGGCCTACTGTATTTACACACATGTAATTTTATATAGGTCTACCAGTAGACAAACCATTAGTCTTCGCTAATGTTCTAAACTGCTTCGGAGTGGATGCCTAGTAAGTGAATAACAGAGCATACGAACTTCTCCTTCGGCCCCCAGTGTTGATACTGTTCTAAAAGTGTGAGATATGCATATGCTTACTCGTGTATGCAACTATGCATGTACCTTTGACATAAGCGTTATTTCTGGTTGACCGAATCTTCACATAAGTTCTAAGAGGTAAGTAACAGCAAAGCATCATTGTAGACTTACTCAGAGGAGATGTGTAGTTGACAAACTGCCAGGTGCACAATGGAGCGGAACATTTAGCAGTATTCGTCTCATTGAATGGCTCACTGCATGTCGATGTTCCCAGGAAAGCTGTATCCGTGTAGTTGCATCGGTAACACGAAATGGCATCCACACTTTCAAACGATGAGACAACGAGGACGACCAACAAGGCCACAGTTTGAATCATCATCTGTAGACATAGTTATAAAACATCAATTAATTAATTTGTTAATTTTAACAAATTAATTAATTTATTTATTTATACTACCACAACAAGTACCTAATCCAAGCTACCATTCCATAGAAACTCTTCCTCTTCCACTATCTATCCAGACATTTAAGCTTTAAAAGAGTTTACAAAAGCATCTATTCTGATTTATAAGCTTTCAGTTTTTCTCGCCGCTCCTCCAATCATCCCTAATAATAGATCATCCTACGTATAGAATAGAATAGAATAGAATCTTCGTTCTTTCGTTAACACATTGTCAGAACGCAATGCGATTACAAGAAAACAAAACGTTGCCTGTGTGACAGTTGGGTGTTAAATCGGGACCATACCTTCCTCCACAGTCCTCCTTCTTTCCTCCACATTCCTTTTGTGACTGAGCTCCTGTGAATCAACATTGTGTTCACTGTTCATGGAAAGGATTCTAATAAAATTTGAATTTTGAATTTCGAATTTAAATGTCTTTTAAAGCCATTTATTCTGAGCCGCACTTAGAGTGTCCGACAATTTCTCACAGTCGAGTTATAACCTAAAAGTAGGCTACCAGTATTAATATTAATTGCAGACTTTGTGACGCTGTTAACTATACTTAGAAAGGCAGGAAGGAATAACTCAAATCTTTTGTTAATAATTTTACCTCTCGCGGAATCGTGTAATGTCCCCTATATGACAACGGCCGTCTTCTGCGTGTTTAAGATGCTGCTCTCATGAAAATAGCTCACCTTGAGTTTGCTTGAATTAACGATACATGATTGCAGGCTGCTGGCCAGGTGTCAGGCGTTCCACAGCAGCTGTACAGGTGTTGATGTTAGCTTGCACGTAGCTCCCATTAACTGACTCATTCATCCTCTGTAAGGTATATGAGTATCGGTTGAAGAAATGAGTGTGGCCAGAATATTAAAGGACACAGACTGTCTTTTAGTAGCGCAATATAACTGCGGCCTCCATTCGATAGAAAAAAGCAGGAAATAAGAGTTTTCAAAAGCATCTATTCTGATTTCTAAGCTTTTAATTTTCTTCGCCGGTAGGAAAAAGCCTGGTTGTCAACCATTTTCCTCAAAAAAACACATTATCATTCCCAACTTCATTTCGACAAAGCGCAAATAACGTTTTCGGAGATAAGTTTGGTATTGTTAAATTTCATTCAATTGTAATGTAATATAATCATAGATTTATATAGCGCCTCTTCATGAGATACTCATCCGAGTCGCTCTCCACTTAACAACAGAAAACAAGGATCGAACAAAATGGGTTTCAAGATCTTACCGAATAAAGACAAAGAAAGACTAAAAGTTCATGTTGTCAGATGCTAAGCAACAATTGAAATTGGTGCTATATAAATGCTGCGTCAATTGTGATACACTGTAGCGTATAAACCACCTGGCAGCTTTTGTGTCTGTGCCGAACAGACACTATCGTTCGTATAACTATTAGTGCGATCCGTGTGCAAAGCTCTACCAAAATGACTTAGGATGCAATGTTAGTCACGTTTTAACATAGCCTTGGTTCTTCTTACCGCGGCTGATAATCTCGTCCATGTAGGTCGGTCGATAATAATCTATTATTCGTCTTACTTGTTTCATCTGTTCCTGTATAGATTTTGTGCATACTTGGCATGCAGACATAGAGCCGCTGGCGAGTTTTTCCTTGTTGTTAATTTTTAATGTATTGTATTTAAATACCTGTGAATGCATGTTTTGAGGTAGCGAAAATATGTAGAAGGACCACCACATATATTGCGGATATAGAGGTAACCCATTCCAGCCCATAATACCTGTGAATGCATGCATGCAGCATGTACGTATACGTGCGCATGCGTGATCATGGTCTCGTATGTATACTAGTACGCTTAACTGTTTTGCGTTGTTTTGTTTCGCATTGCTTTATATCGTGTCTAATTGCGTTATACTGGGTCCCATTCAGACAGCGGATTGCCCATAGGGTTTCTGTTATGTTCTAGTTTGGCGCTGCATTCAGGGATACAACAAGTACCTAATCCAAGCTACCATTCCATAGAAACTCTTCCTCTTCCACTATCTATCCAGACATTTAAGCTTTAAAAGAGTTTACAAAAGCATCTATTCTGATTTATAAGCTTTCAGTTTTTCTCGCCGCTCCAATCCCAATCATCATCCTACGTATAGAATAGAATAGAATAGAATTCGTTAACACATTGTCAGATCGTTACAAGAAAAAAAGTTTGGGACCATACCTTCCTCCACAGTCCTTTAACACATTGTCAGAACGCAATGCGATTACAAGAAAACAAAACGTTGCCTGTGTGACCGTTGGGTGTTAAATGTGGGACCATACCTTCCTCCACAGTCCTTTCCTGTTAGACTATGACCACTTCAATTTCTGTTACTGTGACTGAGCTCCTGTGAATCAACATTGTGTTCACTGTTCATGGAATCGATTCTAATAAAATTTGAATTTTGAATTTCGAATTTAAATGTCTTTTAAAGCCATTTATTCTGAGCCGCACTTAGAGAGTCCGACAATTTCTCACAGTCGAGTTATAACCTAATAGTAGCCAATATTAATATTAATTGCAGATTTTGTGACGCTGTTAACTATACTTAGAAAGGCAGAAAGGAATAACTCAAATCTTTTGTTAATAATTTTACCTCTCCCGGAATCGTGTAATGTCCCCTATATGACAACGGACGTTTTCTGCGTGTTTAAGACGCTGCTCTCATGAAAATTGCTCACCTTGAGTTTGCTTGAATTAACGATACATGATTGCAGGCTGCTGGTGTCAGGCGTTCCACAGCAGCTGTACAGGTGTTGATGTTAGCTTGCACGTAGCTCACATTAACTCTGACTCATTCATCCTTTGTAAGGTATATGAGTATCGGTTGAAGAAATGAGTGTGGCCAGAATATTAAAGGACACAAACTGTCTTTTAATTGCGCAATATAACTGCGGCCTCCATTCGATCGAAAATAATAAGTAGGAAATAAGAGTTTTCAAAAGCATCTATTCTGATTTCTAAGCTTTTAATTTTCTTCGCCGGTAGGAAAAAGCCTGGTTGTCAACCATTTTCCTCAAAAAAGACACATTATCATTCCCAACTTCATTTCGACAAAGCGCAAATAACGTTTTCGGAGATAAGTTTGGTATTGTTAAATTTCATTCAATTGTAATGTAATATAATCATAGATTTATATAGCGCCTCTTCAGAGATACTCATCCGAGTCGCTCTCCACTTAACAACAGAAAACAAGGATCGAACAAAATGGGTTTCAAGATCTTACGGAATAGAGATAAAGAAAGACTAAAAGTTCATGTTGTCAGATGCTAAGCAACAATTGAAATTGGTGCTATATAAATGCTGCGTCAATTGTGATACACTGTAGCGTATAAACCACCTGGCAGCTTTTGTGTCTGTGCCGAACAGACACTATCGTTCGTATAACTATTAGTGCGATCCGTGTGCAAACCTCTACCAAGATTACTTAGGATGCAATGTTAGTCACGTTTTAACATAGCCTTGGTTCTTCTTACCGCGGTTGATAATCTCGTCCATGTAGGTCGGTCGATAATAATCTATTATTCGTCTTACTTGTTTCATCTGTTCCAGTTTAGATTTGCGCATTTGGCATGCAGCATACAGAGCCGCCCGCGAGTTTTTCCTTGTTGTTAAATTTTAACCAAAATACCTGTGAATGCATGCATGTATTGTGTATTATATTATGCAAGCAGGTACGTATGTACGCATGCGTGATCATGGTCTCGTATGTATACTAGTACGCTTAACTGTTTTGCGTTGTTTTGTTTCGCATTGCTTTATATCGTGTTGCATTGCATTACATTGGGTCCCATTCCGACAGCGGATTGCCCATAGGGTTTCTGTTATGTTCTAGTTTGGCGCTGCATTCAGGGATTGGCTCCACATTACCTAAAGGAGTTCTGTCGTCCTACCTCAGGTGTACAGCGTCGATCAGTTCTCCAGTCGGCTGAACAAACTGAACTCTCAGTCTACCACTCACGTTGAAATGAGTAGACCTACCCGATTTAATCTAAATGTTTGGATTTTCTTAAGGCAGCGGCGTTCTTTCTCGTGAGCTCTAAATTTCTAAAGCGCTACTCTAAGCGCAAAGCACCAGCTTACTCATGGGTTCTGCGTCGTATCAGAGTGGTTGTCTCGATATCGATGTCCGGTTGTCAGAGAGACCGAAGAGAGGAGGTAGAGCAGCTGCTGAGGCGGGTTTCCTTGAGGTCGAGAAGGCTTGGATGGCGGAGAATCGAGTGCATTAGGGTAGGAATTCTTGGAGTTTACACTTCAGTTTGGAGTTGCAAGCCTTTTGATAAGTAGAAGAGCTCGAGGCAGGTGAGGGTACGTCAGCGGCGGTATTGGCGCAGGAACTGAGAATTTGCTGAATTCAGAGGGAAGTTTTTTCCAGAGTCGAGGTGCAGTGTGGAATATGGATCGGTTAAGGGGGGGGGGGCGAGCGAGAGAGGAGGATGAGTTCCATTTCCTTTAAGCGCTGCAGCTTGGCTAATTAATCGTAATCGTAATCTCCAAACTTCTAAAGCGCCACTCGAAAGCCAAGCTCAGGGTACCAGCTTATTCACGAGCGCTGCAGACGCGAGAATTAATGATGAGAATTAATGGGATTCCGAAGTTTCGTCATGTATCTAATTGCATAATATAGGATAAGCTGCATTGGTTTACCATGCGAAAGTGCACAACCGGACAGAAAGTTACTCATCAATATAAAGATCTGTCCGGTTGTGCGCCATCTTACCTTAGTAGGTATTCATGTCGGAGTTATTATTACCTGGCTGCAGATATTCCCTGCAGCACAGAGTAAATCCTAGGCCTAATTTGGTTGCTTCCGCGTCTCATAATGCCCCAGCGCAACATGGCTGCTTCGCTGTAGTTAGCGCCCATCAGGTAACAGACTTCCATACAATGTGCGAAATGTTGCAACAACCTCCGATCGATGCACTCATGTTACAATCGAGTTCGTTGATTGGCTCCAACGGAATCGGAAATGTTGGAATGTCGGAATCCTCCTGTTTCTGTGTTGTTCGTTATTATTCACCAAGTCTTTTTTAAAGCGGTCGTAATTCCAGTAGCGTTGCTACCTGCTCTTGAAATAGTCGTGTATAATTTTGAAGAGGCTTGACACAAAGTTAAAAGAAAGTCTTAAGGAGAGTCTATCAAGTCTAGAAGATTTTCACTTTATCCCCGTGAGCTCTGCCGTTTGATTTCGGTTGTCCGAGGGCGTCGCCTCCTACGCTCAGCAGAAAAACGAGTTCTCCTACTTCCGTTTGCTCGTACCGCAACCATGCAGAATCGAGCTTTTTCTGTGGTAGGCCCAATGATCTAGAACGGTCTTCCTCTAGAGCTGCGTCTACACCCTGGGACGTCTACACCCTGGGACTCTGCCTGAAACGTTCCTCAATGAACTTAAAACTGTTCTTTTTTGGCGCGTTGGATTCCGGAGCGCCTCTGAGTAATTTCCTCGAAGGGGCTCTATATTAGTTCCGTATGAATGAATGAATGAAACTCTAATTGCCTGTCTATAAAAGAATCGCAGGCGAAAGAGAGGCAGCGGATGAAGAACAAGAATGTGAGGAGCAACATTAACCTTCTGGCGACCGAAAACGAAATTAAATCTCTTTCTGATTGAGGCAACTCTCAGCTCGAGGAAACGACAGACACTTTAGAAATCGACGTTCATACGGTTGTTCTTCTTCTCCAATACCTTTCTATTGTGATGCTGTGCAAGACTGAGGGATCGACGTCCTCTTTTCTTAGTTGAAACTGGCTAACAGTAAACACTCGAAGATCACACCAGCTGAGTCTCGAATACTCCCGGTGACAACGATGATAGAACATTTCCACCTCCAATATCCGAACTATTATAGAGGGCGATGATCCTAACCAGGGTCACTTAATAATACCTTAGAATTAAGTTTCAGTCTTCAATATCACACATAACATAAAAATGAAATATAATAAGAAATCTGAAGTTTGTCATTTACAATATAATTATAACTCTAAAATTGCACTTAAACAATTATGAAGCCTTCGCAGAAAATACCTGTGGATGTCAAAGTCCGAATCAAACCGTAGAATGACGTTATATTTTACAATAGCACATTCCAGTAAAGCGACAATTATTTTTCCTTTAACTATCAAAGGATTCAGAACAGTGGCTTCGGTTTCCATGCAGCACTGAAATGAGTACCTGACTTTTTCGTCGAAACAATAAACATGGCCTTCAGTTAGACCTATACGTCATTAGGAAATCTGAATCTGACAATTCACGAACAAATTCTAAATGTTTGGAAATTCCTTGTGCAGGTAGTAAAGTTAAATAATGAGCAAACATCTCTGGTGAAAGACGCAGATCAAAATACAGCCGCCTGCCAATGTTACGAAGGTTATTGTCTGTTAATGTGTTTTCAGCATAACATATCACACAAAAACCCAATATAGCAGGAAAACAGAATTTAGTCACTAACACGATAAAATCTTATGTTGCAGGTAAATAAAACGATGCTTTTGTACAAGAAATCTGTGAATGATGTGTTCAAACGGAAGATTCGGTTTGTGAGTAGCAAATTCAGTCATTGCCTCAGCAAACGGAATATTACAGTCGACACTACATCTGACTTTCAAATACCTTGCAAGAAAATGCCGTCCAACAAAATAGTGACATTTAACGGAGTAATGCTCTGGAAGACATACCGAGAGATCATTCGCAAGGAAGTAAGTATTTTGGGAGAAAAGGTGCTCAAACGATGACTGGGTAGTTAATTTAAATTTCCGCATTTCGTCATTCAGAGGTGATAAATAATAAAAGAGTGTGTGAAAGCCAAGCAACGACTGTACATCTCTATCGAAAAAGGAATCAAGCGGTGGCACCACCAAAACATTCGCCACTGTAAGTTCCTTCAAATCGCTCTGCAGGTCAGGTTCATGAAGAATTTGTTCACATAAATACAACACTTCATTGTATTGGCGACACTTGTAAAGGTACAAAGTACGATAGCAATCAATTGTGTTGCATTGTATGCCAAAGTCTGTGCGAATCAAACTGTAGAATGACTTCATATATTCTAGAGCATATTCCATCAGAACATCAATGACTCTTTCATTGGGTATTACAGAATTCACATCTGTAGCTTCTGTCTCTGCTAATGAATCTGCTCTGTGATACACGATCTGTCTAGCAGCGTTGACATGAGTAGACTTCCTCGAAACATAATATTTTGACTTAATTGAAGCCTTCAAATAGTTGTCCATTGGAAATGCTGAATCTGGTATATCATGATTAAACTCTAAATGTTTGGATTTTCTTATGGCAGATAATACAATTAAATGATGAGCAAAAACCTCTGGTGAAATACGCAGATCAAGATAAACTCGCCTATCGATGTAATGAAGATTATTGTCAGTAATCTTCTTGTGAAGCAAGTACAGTCCAACGATTATTGCAACACCGTCAATAAACAACAAACAACCTGCATTCAGTGATTCCTTTTCCTTTTGAGAAGTTAGATCCACCAGGACTGCTGAGCAGTAGCGTACTGCTATCTGGTAATCTGATGTGGCAAAATGAAGCGCAGCCAGATAGGCCAGAGTTGCCGTGGCAACGCACTTGCAGTTAAGACAGCCATAGTCTAAAGCTTTTCTAAGAAACTCTTTTGATATGAGAGACAATAGTTGAAATTCTGAACAGCAATTTGATCCGGTTAAATTCTCCATGAGGTTTTGAGCACGCAGGAATTGAAACCATGTACACTGTGTTGTGTACATTTTCGGACAGTTATGATACCGAGACCTTATAATTTTCGGTTGCATCGAAACTGCTTTCACAAATTCATCAAAAAGCAAGCTGTTCCACGATATCTCTCCGCAACCTAAGCCATATGCAGCATGCAGAATGCACAGTAGATTGTCATAGTATCTGAAACACAACACTTTCTCGATTGTTGTAAAATATGTAAATCTACTGATTATTTTCAGAACAGCATTTACAGAGCAATATTCCAATTTTAAGCTCTGGCGTAATCCTGAACTTAACCCATGTTTAATTACGGGACGACAATTCCTGTGAGAATATGTGAATCTGAAAGAAAAGGACAAATCCAATGATTTTGATTCACTCGCTTTCTGAATTTCAAGAAGTGGTAGCAAGTAAGCCATGTAATGTGAAACTTCTTTTGTTACCTTTGGAACTTTGTCTAGAGTGCAAATGAGTGGAAGTATGTAATTTTTAACAAACCATTGACAAAGAATTTCAGAATTTTTGAATTTATTTAGTCGTCTTTGGGTCTTGTCAAGAATTGCAGAGTTCGATGGCTTATGAAACAAGTTTGCTTCAGGAATAAAATAATTCGGACAGTATTGCCTTTTTAGCCATTCTGAAAGCTTTTGTAACAACTCACAGCAGATCGCAATAACAGAAGAGGAATTCCACCATTCAGGTGACATCTCTTCACAAGTCCATAACATCAGCGTCTTTAAATGATATGGACAGAGAACCTCATCTTCCTTTGGACAATCCTCTTGAATTAATTCTCTCTTTGCGAAGAATCTCAGCAAATGATAGACAATCTGTTGAAGTTTAGTCCAACTCTGAAGTAGAATTACCTCTGCCAATGAAAATGAAAATCTCCACTGGTCTTTATCGTTTCTGCAAGCACGATGCTGAACATAAACAACATGACAACCATTTTGTGTAACCTCGGAAACTGTAGCAGTCGTCGGCCATCCGTAATTTCTAGGTCTAAGAGGCCAATTTCGGGCTTCTTTGGGCCACTGAGGGCACCACACGCATCTGACTCCATCGCTTGCTAAATGATTATCAGCCTCTGATTGATGTTTAATTGCTGGACCACTAACACTCTGCTGTAAGATTTCTGTCTTCCTTGTAGGAATGAAATGGTAAGCTGCAAAAGCAGCCATGTTTTCGTACAGGTAGCCATTTGGACGAGTCGCTTGATTAATTTCGTATTGTCTGTATTTCCAGTTATAATTAATTTCACCCATAGCTCGCAATCGAACAAAACCTGGATACCTGTCGTATGTTTCAAACTTGTAGCACTTGATGGTTTCGGACAGGCCACTCATATCACTTGGCATCAGTAGAGAGTCGCGACTGAATGCCAGCTCATTGGCACTGGGAATTAGAGAATCACGGTCGTTAATGCATGTATTCATCGGTCGGATATAGAACTCCGCCATGCTGCCACACAAAATCGTATAATGTTTTTCCGCAGGGTTCGGGGACCCGATTAAGTTGTGCATGTAATCAGAAACAAGAGGAAATGACTTTGGAAGCAACTAGCATGTCTTAGTGATGAAACAGGATGCCATTTCTTCATTTGAAATGCCTTCATTTTTCGTCATCTTAATTAGAAACATACATGTATATAATATACTGTGAATCATTAACATGGTTATCACCATCAACATCATCGTAGTCAGCGACATTATGATCACCAACAACAACTACTGCAACACTATCACTATCATTGTCATCGTTAACCCTTTCGCTGCGACGGCCTTTTAATCCCGTGTGCGACATGTAAACCCGAAATCTATAAGTAGCCTATATCCGGAATTTTCACAAACATTATAAATTTTTATTCCGAATATCTTGCGTTTTGCAGGCAATATTGTTTGAAAAGCATACGCCCTTCGCCAAAGAATAAGCGATTGATCAAGAGCTATATGTTATGATCATTGATCAGGTGTATAAAATTTACAAAACTTTTCGTTGAGATCTTCAATAAGTGGTCAGCTGACGTTCATATGTTGATATCTTTATCAACACAACTAAATTTCTCTATAATAGATGTCTTTTTTACTATGTTCATTCACTGATTTGTCCGAAAACTCCATAACTTCACTGACTTCACGAAAATACAAGTACTTTTATCCCATCTACATGTGTAATAAATTACATAATGATTGACCTTGAACTTCGCCTGTTCTGACATCTAGGTCTTATAATTATATAGTGAAGAATTATAATTTTTACATTCTGCTGTGCGACAACGATTAAGTCTGGCGTGCGGATTGCCGCCTACGTCAATACATGTATTCACGAGACTCACACGTAAATCGCGTATGGCATAGGATATCCATGACGAGACATACTCGTCATCCGCGTATGGCAATGCATTTCCATGACGAGACATACTCGTCATCCGCGTATGGCAATGCATTTCCATGACGAGACATACTCGTCATGCGCAGCGAAGGGGTTCATAATCAGCATCATTAGCATCCTATTCATTCTACTCATCATCATCATCATCTTGAGTAGCAACATAATTCTAGTTATCATTCACATGATTCTGTCCGAGACTTGGGTGTTATACTGGATGAAGAACTTGGTTTCTCAATGTATAGCAATCAGCTCACTCCTTAAAAACTTATTTGTATCGTTGTTGGACTGGGTAGGCTCATTTAAGTGGCGCTACACAAATCTCTGAAATGAATTAAATGACATCCATGAGTTAATGGCCGCCTTCATCGCTTACATTTTCAACAGTCATGTTTACTATGCAGTCTGCTTTTAGCAAGCCTTATGTCTAATGTAGCCTGATGTTTCTAACTCTAACCCCACGAATCTGTAATCATCATAAAAATAAACAATTACACACCCTGGAAATTCAATCTCAATGCTGAAGAAGTAACAGTGATATTCCTATCTTGAGTAAACTGGCTTCCAGCTGAATAAATCAATCAATCAATCAATCAATCAATAACTTTATTGCATCAACTGCAGCAACTGAACATCAGAGTTTATCAATCAATGCATCATAGAAAGATAACATAATATGCTCATACATGCTCATACATCGAGAGCGATATCAGTTGAGGCAAATGGTGTCCCCGAAGGGACCGATGGTCCCGCTAGTCGGGGATACCCAACGGTGTCTGTCAAAAGGTCCTTTGATGGTTCTTCTAACAATATGTATTATTTTTATACTAATCTCCTTAATTAACCTAGTCTAGCTTAACTAGTAGTCTCTACATCTAATCATATGACATGAGAGAATTGATGCGCACTCCCGCTCCGTGCTGAGTGACTCTCCCCCCCCCCCCCTCCCCCAATGTCTAATGTCTAATAGTAAAAAAAACCGGTTGAAGTGCACCTCGACTTACACTTACCGTAGTCTCTCATTTGCTGCTATCAATGTAACACACAGGACAGTAATATTTATGTTCCATCTGTGCTTACAATTAAACTCACAAATATTCTATTCGTTCTTTGGATGCTACTGGTTTGACAGGATAGATAACGGCACATTGTTCCGGTCTCTCTCTGTTATGTCCGTTCTGACAAATTTGATGATGCACTCGTTTATAGTTCAGTTGGTTTCGGAGCAGGTAAAGCAGAAATCTCGAGAGAAAAAATTCTACCTTGGCGGAAATTTGGAGCACCGACCTCTTGGCTGACTGGGCACCAGTGGGCAGCACGCTAACCATGTGATCAGAACGATTAACATTTGACTATGGTGCAGCTCTTACGGACCAATTAAGTTAAAGGAAGTACTAATTGAACCAATTTTACAAATCCTGTAATTTATAGCTACCATTACAATTGAGTCATCCATTGTATTGTATTGCATTGTATTGTATTTTCGTTTAAAGCCTGTGCTGGCATACCACGTCCTCTCAGAGTTTTCAGAGCGTACATGTACACTGATGAAGAGCATGAGCTGAGGATGTTGTCGACATGTTCAGTGACTGTCAGTTTCTCGCCGATGGTTATCCCGAGGATCTTCATGGTCGTCAATCTCTTAACACCAGAGACCGATGGCTGCGAAGCAAGGGAGGGCATGTTGCGGCGCACGACAACCATCTCGCGGGTCTTGGCGGAATTGATATGCAGGTTCTTACCATTAGCCCGGGAGTGGATATTCCTGAGCTCATTCTGGGCAGTACTGATGTTTCGCGAGCCAATGAGCAAGCAAGAATCATCGGCATAATATTTTAACCGGCTATTCCGGTTATGTATTCAGGCGGACCAAGGACCGAACCCGGAACCACACTGGCGTTGCTGGTAGCTGGCAAGGATGTTAGGCTTTCAAAACTGGTTACATGCCTTCAGTCGTCCAGGTAATTCACAGGCCAATTGAGTCTCTGTTCTTGTTCAATAGTTTATCACAAGTATTCGCGTGGGAGGATGACTGATGCTATTAAGCCTACTACACTGCCAGTGGCTGTTATTGTCTGGCCGTCATCATCTAGTAACCTGGTTCATTCTTGCATAGTGGCCGTCCATATAACGTCACATTATAAATTCAAGGCCAGGTTCCGAAGAGGCGCCTGAACCTGGAGGCCTATGTAAGGTCAACTCTCGGATTTGTAATCACTATTACGCGTTTCTGATTAAAATTTTATAGTCGTATTCTCCAATCGTTATTTGTTTATCCTGCAGGGCCTCAGCTATATCAATTTAATTCTTTACTACGAAGGTTTTCTATTCAACGGTGATTGTATTTCGGTGTTACAAAGTACATGTTCTTGCGTGAGACTTCGTCGGCTTTGTAACTATAACTGCCCATGTACAGATTTTCCGCATGGTTTAAAATCAGCCTCTGACTGTTGCGTTCTGTGCTCCTATCCCTAGCTTCGATAAAGGAAGAGGGCGAAGCTAGTCATCTTTCTTGTGGCACAGCGTCGCTAAAGAGAAATCACCGCATAGATTAACATGGGAAGATTGAAGGGTAACTATTTTGATAGCTTGGTGTCTCTTCAAAGGCGAGTGTTTGTTGGAATCGATACAAAAAGGCTAATGACCTAAGAGTCGAGGCTGTACGGAGTACGCCACAGCCTTAACCTAAACTCAGCCACAATAAGACGCAACTAGATATCTGCTTCACTATCTAGATTAGAAAAAATTATCGCTAATAAATTGGGATATGTGTTAACTGGTAATTATCTGCAATCATCAAACTTCAACATTTAATTGAGTGTTTTACAATACAATACAATACAATACAACTGTACTTTGATATTGCCCTACTTACAACACAGTCGAGAAGTGCACACACGACGAAGTCGCAGATACAATTGTATTGGAGAGCAATAATAGTTAGTGAAGGACTTACTCAAGGTCCCTACACATTAACTGTCTCGGGCGAGGCTCGAACCCGTACTCTCAGCGTTATAGGCCGAACGCTCTAACCAATCGGCCACCGTGCATCCCCCGGTATAACAAGCATGTAAACATCCTTGATATGCAATTGACAAGCGCACACTAATATGAATAGATAGTAGGTTAATTGAGACGGAATTAGTAATTATCCCACGTCAGACCTGCATAGTATAAAATATCTACTGACATAGGCACAGACAGAAACTCAGAAGTGCAGTTCTGTCATTCTACGTGCCGCGAACGTTGGCCAGCTGGAGAAATTTGAGACGCAAAATTAATGGTCGTGGATACAGTCACGCCCGACATGATCCTAATACATGGCACTAGAATCACGCCCGCTACGCTATTGGCCAAAGTATGTCACATGATTTTGATCCATAAACTCTCCAGAATGCGGAGGAAGATTGTTCACCATGTTTTCTAATGACGAAACAAACTCTAATCCTGACCCTAACCGACCCTCACGACGCCTAACCTGACTCTAACCGACCCTCACTACTCATAATCTGAACCTAACCGACCCTCAAGATGTCCACCATTTAAAATTCCAAGAGAAGTAAGCAAGTTCACGTGACATGCTTTGAATGTGTTTCACGCGATGTTCGTGACTGATAACGGAGATAAAAATTAAGATTTTTGAACCTAATTTGAATGTATGCTAACAAAAATGCACCACACCACTTGAGATTTAGTTTTGCAAACATTTTCTGGGTAAGGGGCTCACCGAGCTCCTTCAAAGATCCCTACCCCCATTTTGCTCAGTGAGACCTGCTGACTGCACCCTGCTGGAAAAATTTTCCCACTAACCCGCCATCAAAAAGTCTTCGATTGTCATTTCCCGAATTAATTCGTTTTCAATTTTAGAGCTGGCAGTTGGGCCTACGAATGCAAGAGTGTCTAGGGCCTTCGACGACCTTAAAACGGCCCTGGTAGTTATTAATCAGTGGGGATGATGACCGATGACTCCATTTTGATGGCACACCTAGGATAGTTTCTATGAGCCTGAGATCCTAGATCAAGCGAAAGATAATATTGATGAAAGAATACAATGCAACACCATATGACAGAATAATGCGAAACCCACCAATACAACAATACGCACTACCATTATAGCGCATTCTAATAAAATAACCTCTAAATTTTATGACCGTAGTTCGAAAATCCCCAAGCTCATGCTCTACTACGTCATTTGGACCAGCATCAGAGAGAACTGAGCTCAGACTTTCGGCCTGTAATGTATCGGTGGATGAGATATTAAATACACTTAAGCGTAGTAAGCAATCACATGTGACGTATTAATGAAGTTGCGATTTAAAATTGGATGACTTTGGTAATGTAATGCCGAATGAAGGTCACTCAATTGTCCATGCTCTTGTCTGTTCTCGAAATGATTATTGTAATTCTCTCCTTGTTGGCTTTCCCAAGGTTCGTCTATCTCCTCTTCAGTCCGTACTGAATGCTGCCAGACTTATGGCTCGCCTCTCTCGATTCTCTCACATCTCTAAGCTTACATTTATGGCTGCCTCTCTCTGTGCGCATCCAATTTAAAGTTCTCATTCTCATGCTCAAATCTCAACTGGGTCATGCTCCAAAATACCTTTCTCACCAAATTCTCCGCCCCTCTCTGCCACGTCTCAGGTCCTCTGACCGGCTTGACCTTTTTGTTCCCCGTGTTAGGACCACAATGGCTCAATTTAGATCCTTTGTGTGCATAGGTCCCTCAATATAGAATGGACTTCCTCCTTCTCTACGCTCTACAATCCTCTCTAGTAGTATCTCTACCTCTTTCTCTCACCTTAAAACCTTCCTTTTTCCTCGGAGTACCTCGCACTGGGAGCGCTTCTGAAAGGCTTATGCTATGAGAAGCGCTTTATAAATGATCAAATATAATACAATGATGTAGTCCTTGCAATATGGCTTCCATCTTCTTTAGCTTAACATTTTACGGAACTACATGTAGTTGATGCCGACCCTGCTGTGCGGCCTACTTGCCACTTAACCCTAAGAAGGCACTTGGCTACAGGCGAGAACACTGTTATGCAATCACTAGTTTATACCGACCAAGAGGGTTTTCAGGCAGACAGTATTTAATTAGCTCAAAAGTGTTGACGAAAGCCGGATGTCATAGTATCCAATTTGATTTCAAACACAGGTAAAATCTTGCGCAAAGTGTATTTAATATCTCATCCACCGATACATTACAGGCCGAAAGTCTGAGTTCAGTTCTCTCTGATGCTGGTCCAAATGACGTAGTAGAGCATGAGCTTGGGGATTTTCGAACTACGGTCATAAAATTTAGAGGTTATTTTATTAGAATGCGCTATACTGGTAGTGCGTATTGTTGTATTGGTGGGTTTCGCATTATTCTGTCATATGGTGTTGCATTGTATTCTTTCATCAATATTATCTTTCGCTTGATCTAGGATCTCAGGCTCATAGAAACTATCCTAGGTGTGCCATCAAAATGGAGTCATCGGTCATCATCCCCACTGATTAATAACTACCAGGGCCGTTTTAAGGTCGTCGAAGGCCCTAGACACTCTTGCATTCGTAGGCCCAACTGCCAGCTCTAAAATTGAAAACGAATTAATTCGGGAAATGACAATCGAAGACTTTTTGATGGCGGGTTAGTGGGAAAATTTTTCCAGCAGGGT
This sequence comes from Aporrectodea caliginosa, assembly GCA_020284085.1. Classification (NCBI taxonomy): domain Eukaryota; kingdom Metazoa; phylum Annelida; class Clitellata; order Crassiclitellata; family Lumbricidae; genus Aporrectodea; species Aporrectodea caliginosa. The sequence continues at coordinate 2,342,705 of JACEVL010000018.1, read as the reverse complement.
GCAGTCAGCAGGTCTCACTGAGCAAAATGGGGGTAGGGATCTTTGAAGGAGCTCGGTGAGCCCCTTACCCAGAAAATGTTTGCAAAACTAAATCTCAAGTGGTGTGGTGCATTTTTGTTAGCATACATTCAAATTAGGTTCAAAAATCTTAATTTTTATCTCCGTTATCAGTCACGAACATCGCGTGAAACACATTCAGCCTTAAATGATAAATTTCAACTTCTAATCTCAAATTGTGTCATCTTTAGTCAAGGACCCGCCCAGAAATACATTGTCGGCGTTCCAGAAATGGCCCGTGGTCCGGTTCTTTGACACCCTGTTGTTAGTGATCTTGCCAATGCAAAGAGCGGTACCATTCACATAGTCTAGGCTTTACCTAGACGGTTCAGTGGCGTCACTAGGGGGGTGCGAGGGGTGAGGACCGCACCGGGTGTCACCATCGTAGAGGTGACACCAAAGTGACAAAATGACTGTCTAAACAAATTTTGTGCAGAGTTTCAGCAGAAATTTATTATTTTTAAATTAACAGTAGCAGACAATAAAAACATTTTTCGTAAGCTCAGCTTACATGCATTGTATCAATTTACCTAAAGCTGAAACTCTAATAATTTACTTGTTAGAGCCTTATAGTGCGCTACGGTCAGTGCGGTCAATATTACCCAATTACAATAATGCTTCAACGTGGTGAAAAAGCTAGAGGCACTAGGACTTACTCTAAACGAGGAGCACAGTAACCTAGTGGTGCATTCAATTGAACAAGCCATCAAAGAAGTAGCAGCCATGTCTGAGACTATTCAAGTGAATAGTATGACATCTGCCTCTGAAGAAGAGTTGAAGGTGTCCATTCCAAAATTGACCACTTTCTATGATGACGTGTCTGAGAGTAGGCCACACTTTTAATAGAAATACCAAAGCCGAGAAGGCATCTGAACGCAGCAGATATTAATCTGGAGTAAGCAACAAATTGGGCAATTTAAGACGTTTTGACGTTCGTTGCTGAATGGGGCTTCGTGGAATCTTCCCCAGCCCTTTCAGTAAGCCTAAAATTATTTCTGACGATCTGTGTGTCTTTGTCTTTATGTGAGAGAAGCTTTTCAACGCTTAAACTTATAAAGAACCATGGGACAGTCAAGGCTTTTCGATCTTGCGATATTATCAATTGAAAGTGAGTTGCCTGTTGTCGAAAGGGTTCTAGGACGATTGGTCATAGGACGATTGGTCATAGGACGATTGGTCATAGGACGATTGGTCATACGGACGATTGGTCATACGGACGATTGGTCATAGGACGATTGGTCATAGGACGATTGGTCATACGGACGATTGGTCATAGGACGATTGGTCATACGAACGATTGGTCATACGGACGATTGGTCATACGGACGATTGGTCATAGGGCCTACCGGTCATAGTTCCTATCGGCGATGGAACTATCAAAGGTTATCGATGGCTAAAACAAGGAAGTTTTTAAAACATGAAAACTATTTACTGGATCATTTTACTGTGAAATACGTAATACAAAATACGTTTATTTCTTCGGGATCAATCTCCATTCTTTGAAGTCGTTGGACTTAGATGTGCGTTTATCTAGTGAATGTTAAGTTCTTTGAAGTGAGTTGAAGCCTGCATGTAATTATCTTAATAAGTTTCTTGATTGGCACTGATTGTATTTGTCTTAAACCGATCAATGTCCCTAATTGATGATTTCATACTTGAGTTACATACGGGTAAAACGTATATTATTTCGACCAAACGTTAAGTTCTTTGAAGTGAGTTGATCCCTGTAGGTATTACTCTAATAAGTGTCTCAATTGGCACTGATTGTATTTGTCTAAAAACGATGTATGCTCCGGTGCGTTAAGCTTAAAACTAAGAATGTCCATAACTAACGACTACAACGAATTATGTCGGTTTATTAGCGGCATATGACCAATCGTCCGTATGACCAATCGTCCGTATGACCAATTGTCCTATGACCAATCGTCCTATGACCAATCGTCCTATGACCAATCGTCCGGATACCGTCGAAAGGCACTGATTTCGATTAAGTGATTCACAAGTTCGCAGTCTTGAAAGATAGGAAAGTTCTGATCTAGTAGAGGTGTTCATTAAGTGCTGAAATGCTTGCGTATTTGTTCCTGTTTTTTGTATTATTTCATTTATGAGTATATTGCATATATTAATATTTTTAATTGCTAACCTGATTTTAATTAATAATATTCCTATATTACAATGTTTTAATAAATAATCAGCCAAAATTTTCAATTATTTTTCCTTATTATATAAAATTGACAACTATTGACACAACTGTAGTTATTATAAATTATAATATAATTTTCTGTATTCTTTAAACGTTATTTTATAAGGAGGCTGCAGGCACCTTCATTGCCCTCCACACTCCACCAATATTTGCCAATTTGATTTTTAATGATGTAGCTGCTGACCTGATGGTAAATGATTAAAATAAGAAATAAAATAAACAAAATATGCGTTTGTAATATTTTAATTCTGCTAGTTGTTAATGTCACTATTTTTACCATTACTAGACATTCTGTTATATACAGGAATTACGATTTACGGGTAACATTAGTACAAAAATCATTAAGGATTCTACTTGGTCTGGAAAGGGAGGGTGTACATGGGGTGCCATCGTGGGTAACCGCACCGGGTGACACCAACCCTAGTGACGCCACTGCCTAGACTATGTGAACGTTACCACTTAACTTAACTTTAAGTTAATATCTTAAAGTACGAAAATTATTAAATTAGAATTTGAAATTTCCTTTTTTCATTCTCGCATCAGAACAAATCATTACACTTATTATTTTCAATATCTCATTTTTAGACTTTCGGACGCCCCTGAAAAGTTCTTAGGCCCTAGGCACAGTGCCTACTGTGCCTACTGAATAAAACGGCCCTGATAACAACAACATCAATAATAATAATTATATTTTTTAATAACAACACAATAAAAAAATTATGCAAAAAATAATACACCTCTAATAATAAATAGTCTTATTATTCACTGCTTACATCGCACAAATGAACCGCCGTTGCACTGTGCGCCTTAACATTCAAGAATTTTATTTATTATTAATATTATTACTACTATTATTATTAACCCGGAAGTAGACCTATGAAGAAGCTTGACACAAGGTTAAGAGAAACTCTTCTGGAAAGCCTACCTAGTCTAGAAGATTTTCACTCTTGTTGCCTGTTTATCAAAGAATAACGGGTGACAGATCATAGGTTAAAGGACAAGAAAGTGAGAAGCCACATTAACATTAACCTTCTGGGATCGAAGTCGAACTCAAAATCTGTTTCTGATTGAGGCAACTCTCAGCTCGAGGGTTGCGGGTACCAGAGGCGCTTTAGAAGCCGGAAGTTTACACGGTAGTTCTTCCTCTCCAATGCCTTCCTTCTTGCGATGTTGTACAAGACTAAGGGAACGACTTTCTTGTTTTTACCATGGTGAAATTTTTTTCGGTTAAGGTCCGAAGGTCACCGTAGCCGAGACTCGAATCCAACTACTGATAAGTCTCCGCACTAGAAGGGCGATGATTCCAAGTTAGGCTCCGTAATAAGTTTATGCTACAAAATCACAGCCTGCCTGACAAGCTTAGTTACAAAATTACAATTAGCCCACAATAACAGTAATACCCTAGAATAAATATTACGTCTTCAGCATCACAAATCACGAAAACAAATCACAAGAAAACAGATTTGGTCGGTTGCACGATAAAATTCTTAAGTTATATCTAAATAATATGCAGTCTTTGTAGAAGAAACCTGTGATTAGTGTCTTCAACAAGAAGATCAGTTTTCTGGGCAGAAATTCAGTCATTGCTTCTGCATAAGGCAGATTACAGTCGCTACAACATCTGACTTTCAAATATCTTGCAAGGGAATGTTTTCCAAGCAAATAATTATTTTCAGTGTAATAACGTTGTGCAAGACATGACGACAGCTCCGTCCATTGATAGTAGCCTATACGTTGGGACCAAAAGTGTGAGGGAACGGAGGCTTGGTAGCTGAGTCACATTTCCATTATTAGGGTCCTATCATCATTCAGAGGTGAGAAATAATAAAACAGCGCGCAAACAGAGCAACAATTTTTCATTTCCATCGAAAAACGATCGTCTTGCTAAAGTCTTTGCGAATCACATATTCTAAAGCCCATTCCATTAGATCAAAAATTATTGTTTCTTTAACTAACAAAGAATTCACACTTTTGGTGTTTGTTTTTGTAAATGAATTTGTTTTGGGATAGACTATCTGCCTTGCAGCACTGAAATCAGTAGCCTATCTGACTTCGTCGAAACAATAAATTTTGGTATCTTTGTGGTCTTGAAATATTCGTCGATAGGAAATGCTGAATCTAAAAATTCATGAAAAAATCAACAAAATTGCATTTTCTTTCGAAATATAGTTAAGTTAAATAATGAGCAAACATATTTGGTGAAAGATGCAGATCAAGATAGATCCGCATGACATTTATAGGGTGTGTAAATTTGGGGTGTCAACTGATTTTTTTCGAAATTCACAAACGTCTAGTGATGAAAGTGTGCATTTAGACATGCTGAATCCAAATATAGCTTCAGAAACAGAATAAAACGAGTGCTAGCTACTTCGATTTACAGTTCAAATGAGCCATAATTACATACAATTGATTTGAACGTGCACTAGAACTGAAGAAAATCTGTAGTCACACGGTGTCAAAAAAGAAACTGTATTGCAGGCTGTCTGTTCTGTTAGTAGTTAAGATTGTTTCAATTGCATAACATGTAAATGTACAGCGCAGTGCGTTTGTCAGGCGCTTAATAAAGAAAAGATTATTATTATTATTATCATAGCCAATGTCATTTGTGAGGTCAAGTTAATGGAATTGTACAAAATCAAGTTCTCATGAACCTCAGAGCTGTTGAGAGCCACCTGCTGTGGGAGACAGGTGTTATCTCCAAAGAACAATATCCTTCAGCAAAACGCCTGTCCAAATTGCAGTGACAATTCTGTAGCCATAGTTCTGATCTGTGCTTCAGTCTTTCACTACCTCGTCGCTGAGCTAACGGGGACAAGGACCAAAACAGACTTTTGTTAAATCAGGATCGATATTCAGATCAGTAGCAAAATCCAACATTTTTCTAAGGGACCTGACCATTTGTTGTTGCTTAGTGTCTTGCCATCTAAAGCAGTAACTAGATGCCTTAGTGGCAGTTCTCCTGTGTGCAGATCACAAAACAATCCACACGAGCTTCCTTTGAAGCTTCTCCTCGACAAAATTCATTACTCCCTCCTTCCCAACCAGTGTTGACATTACAGGAATCACCTCCAATAGCTTGAAGAGTCTTGTTTGCTCCTCTTTCTTTCAACCACTCAACCAGACTATCAGCAATTATTTCAGCATGACATTGTGCTTTCGTTTTAGTTGCTTTAGCAGGGACAAAATGCCAGAGATATCTGCTTTCTGGTTCCATGCAAACTCTAATGCGCTCTTCTTTTTCACCAAACCTGGATGCATTTTGACATTCTCTTCTGCTTTCAACTTGACCTTCTTGAAACAAATACAACTTATGCCATTCTGCCGAATTTCGTCTTCAAACTTTGCATCGAGTTCCTTCATGACTCTCTCCTGAGCTCTCCTCATATTGTTGTGATCAAAAAAGTAGTGTCAAACTGAGTAACGAGCCCGGCATCAATTCAGGCAGCAATAGCAATCTCCTCTGTCTCCCTCAACCAAGTGTGGTGTCTTAGACTGGCCAGGGCTATGTTGGTTATGTCTGTAGTATTTTATCTTGCTCTCTTCCTAGTTTTCACAAAATCATCAGAGGCCTCGCTTTGACCACGTAAGTAGTTTTTGTCTTCATCAATATATTCATTATAATAGACCGTCACAGATTCTTCCATGATATCCCTCATATACGTGGTTTGTTTATCACTCTTCATTCTCCATTTTTCTCATCATCCCTCCTTTTTTCCTGCTTTTCCTTCTGTAACAATTGTCTTCTAGTCTCTGGGAGGTCAACTGGTCCTATCTGATGAGGTCCAATGCTTCCAACTGTTTCTCTTTGACCTTTGATAAAAGCTAGCTCTATCATGGGAATCTTTTTCTCTACTGCAGTCACAAGATATGTGTACTGCACTAAAACAGGTAGAGTTGCAACCAACATCAGTACAACTCTTGATGTCACACTTGCAGGTAAGTATGTCCATGAGTCTGTCGAGCTTTTCCATAAACCTATATTTCTCCTCCAAATTCGCTCTGCCTTAAGACACCTTGTTTCCTTGCTCCCACGTGGATTTCAACTTTGCTTTGATTCTAGCATGGGTGTTTATGACTGGCTCAGTGAATTTAGGATTTGCTCTGCACCACTGAGCAAGTATGCCACTCATTAGATCAGTGACAAGTTGGTCATTGCTGTAATTCCGTCTATCTTGGTCACCCATCTCTCTCAGGTACAACCCATATCTAATTAGATCCCTGACAGTTGGTAATTCTGCTGTAGGCAGTTCTCTGACTGACTCAACTAAGTGATGCAAATGAGTCTAGGCTAGCAATCTTATTTTACATGGGACATTCTGACTATATAAAACGGAATACACATATTATGTTAAACAGTGGCTAAATTCTAACATGCATTAACATAATTATGTTGCACACAGTGTACGATAATTGACAATTCATGAGTAAAAGACATTAATACATAACAATAATACAGTAATAACACAAAATATTACACCTAATACAATGTCTAACAGACAAGAAACTCCTATTATGATATTAGAGTCTTTTACAATATTTCAGCTAGCTCCATATTTAAGCAGTTTATTTACGTTAATACACGATAATTCGAGCGTAAATCGAAGTAGGTAAATCTAATTGAAAAGAAAATGTATACCTAGATTTCGATTTTCCACATGAAAATGTACAAATTGACCCTAATACTTTTTTAAATGTTGACCTTTCCAAAATTGACACACCCTAGCATGACAATGTATGAAGATTATTGCTGTAATCAGTCTTCAGCATAATATAATATCATGAAAACCATATAGGGCCTATTATAATAAGACAGAATTTGTTCATTTACACGATAAAATTTCTACGACGTTAGTTAAATTATACAAACCTTTTTTAGAAGAAACCTGTGAATGATGTGTTCAAACGGAAGATTAGTTTTCTGGACAGAAAATTCAGTCACTGCTTCTGCATACGGAAGATCAGAGTCTACACAACATCTGACTTTCAAATATCTTGCAAGGAAATGTTTTCCAAGAAAATAATTGCATTTAATGGAGTACTGATATCGAAGAGATCTCGAGAGTTCATTCCTATGAAAACACACTTTATGGCCGAAAAAGTGAGCGAATGTTGGTTCAACAGTTGAATCACATTTCCGCATTTCGTTATTCAGAGGTGATAAATAATAAAATAGTGTGTGAAATCCAAGCAACGATTGTATGTCTCCATCGAAAAAAGAGTCAAGCGGCGGTAACAACAAAACATTTGCAATCGCAAACTCTTTCAAGTCGCTCTGCAGATCAGGCTCATGAAGAATTCGATCACACAAATAAAACACTTCATCGTATTGGCGACACTTGTAAAAGTACAAAGCACGATAGCAGTCAACTGTGTTGCACTGAACGCCAAAGTCTTTTCGAAACACATTGTAGAATGATGTCATATTTTCTAAAGCATATCCTAGTAGTATGTTAATTACTGTTTCCTTAACTAGCGAAGGATTCACAATTACTGTCGACTTGGTTTCTCTCAATGAATGGGATTCTGACTTTATCGAATCAATACATTCTGGCTTTATTAAAGCCTTCAAACATTCGTCCAGAGGATAACATGAATCAGGTAAATCACGATAAAAGTCTAGGCCTATATTTTTGGATAATCTTTCGGCAGATGATACAGCCAAATAATAGGCAAACACCGCTGGTGAAAGACGCAGATCGAGATAAAGCCGCCTATTGATGAAACAGAAGTTAATGTCGGCAATCTTCTCCTGAAGCATACACAATCCAACGATTCTTGCGACATCGTCAATAAACAACAAACAACCTGCATTCAGTGTCTCCTTATCCTTTTGAGAAGTTTGATCTAGTAGAATTGACAAGCAGAAGTGTATTGCTGTTTGGTATTCTGACGTGGCAAATTGGAGGGCTGCCAGATAGGCCAAGACTGCAGGAGCGATGCCTTTGGATTGAGAATCGTCAAACTGTAAAGCTTTTGTAAGAAACTCTTTTGAAATGAGAGACAACAGTTGAAATTCTGAATTGCTATTTGATCCAGTTAAATTTTCCATTACATTTTGGGCACGCAGGAATTGAAACCGACTACTTTGTTCTGTGTACGTTTTCGGAAAGTTATGATACTTAGACCTTATAATTTTTGGCGGCAGCGAAATTGATTCGATAAGTTCAACGAAGATTTTGCTATCAGATGAAATCTCTCCGAAACTTAAACCATATTCAGTGTGCAGTATATACAGTAGATTGTCATAGTATGCGAAACATAAAACGTTTTCTATTGTTGGAATAATTGTCCTTCTATTGTGTCTATTCGAATCAAGATTCTTTGTATGATGTTCAGCTTTTAGGCTCTTACGCAGTCCCGAAGTCAACCCGTGTTTAATTACAGAACGAAAATCATCATAAGTAATTTTGAATCTCATAGAAAATAACAAATCCAGTGATTTCGATTCATATGCTTTCCAAAATTCAAAGAGAGGTGTCATGTAATTCAGAAAATGTGGCATTTCTTTCCTTGTGCTATCAACTTCAAAATTTGTCCAAATAAATGGCAGAATGTAATTTTCAACGAACCACTGAGCGAGAATGTTACATTCGAGAAAATCATTCAGACGTCTTTCAGTCTGTTCAAACATTGCGGAGCTCGAAGACTCATGAAATAAATTTGCTTGAGAAATAAAATAGTTCGGACAGTATCTCCTTCTTAGCAATTCTGAAAGCTTTCGTAATAACTTACAGCAGATCGCAATAACCGAAGAGGAATTCCACCATTCATGTGACATTTCTTCACAAGTCCATAACATCAACGTCTTTAGATGATACGGACATAGAACTTCATCCTCCTTTGGACAATCCTTTTGTATCAATTCTCTCTTGGCGAAGTATCTGAGCAAATGGTAGACAATCTGTTGTATTTGAGTCCAACTCTGAAGTAAAATTACTTCAGCGACAGAAAATGATAATCTCCACTGCTTTTCATCGTCTCTACAAGAACGATGTTGGACATAGACGACATGACAACCATTCTGCACAACCTCGGAGATTGTATTCATGGTTGGCCATCCGTGCGATCTATCTCGAAACGGCCACTCCTGGGCTTCTGTAGGCCACTGAGGACACCACACGCTTTTGACGGCATCAAATCCCAAATGATCATTATTATCTTGCTTATACGTAATTGCTGGACCACTAACGGTGTGTGGTAACGTGCTTCTAATGCCTGAACGAGGAAAATACTGAGTTTCAGCACAAGACATACGTAGAGTTCTGTAGCTATCTGAACGTGCTGTATGTTTAAATTCGAACTTTTTATGTTTCCAATTATAGTTCAGTTCTCCCAATACACGTAATCGAACAAAGCCTGGATACTTCTGGTATGATTCAGTCTCATAGCACTCAATGGTTTCGGATAGGCCAGTCATATCACTTGGCAATACTGGAATGTCGCCACTGAAGGCCAGCTTATCAGCTTCAATGACCAAAAAATCAACGTCGGTGATGCAAGTATTCAGCGGTTGGATATAGAACTCCGCATGGCTGCCACATAAAATCGAATAATCTTTCGATGCAGGATTCGTGGACAACATTAAGTTATGCATTTGATCAGAAACAGAAGAAAACGACTTTGGAAGCAATTGACATGTGCTAATGATGAACCAGGATGCCATCTCTTCATCCAATTTTTCCTCATATTCCGTTAAGCTAAATGAAAAACAGCTGCATTTCATAATCGTCGTCTCGTCGTCTCGTCATCGTCATCGTCATCGTCATCGTCATCGTCATCGTCATCGTCATCGTCATCGTCATCGTCATCGTCATCGTCATCGTCATCGTCATCGTCATCGTCATCGTCATCGTCATCGTCATCGTCATCGTCATCGTCATCGTCATCGTCATCGTCATCGTCATCGTCATCGTCATCGTCATCGTCATCGTCATCATCATCATCATCATCATCATCATCATCATCATCATCATCAATTCATCATATCATCATCATATCATCATATCATCATCATCATCATCATCATCATCATCATCATCATCATCATCATCATCATCATTATCATCATCATCATCATATCACATCATATCATCAATTCATCATCATATCATCATCATATCATCATCATATCATCATATCATCATCATCATATCATCATATCATCATCATCATATCATCATCATATCATCATCATATCATCATATCATCATATCATCATCAGACTAATAGCTCGACTTCCTCGCTCATCCCACATATCTGCTTTCATGTTTGACCACCTTCATTGGCTCCCTCTTACTGCTCGGGCTCAGCTCAAGATACTTTCTTTAATCTACCGGTCGTGTACTGGCCAAGCTCCCAAGTATCTATGTGACCTTATCCGGCTGCCGGCCTCGGCTACTTCTCTCCGTCCGCTACGCTCATTACACCGGCATGATCTCTTTGTCCTGCGAGCGAGAACTTCTATGGCTAAAATGCGAGCCTTTGCCTTCATTGGCCCTGCACTATGGAACCAGCTTCCTCCTTTGACTCGTTCCTGTTTATTAGCTGGTGGGCCAAGTGCCTCTTTTCGTTGTCTCAAGACTTCTTTTTTTCTCTGGGTCTTTCGCACTGGGAGCGCCTCTGATTGGTGTGCACTGCGAGAGGCGCTATATAAATTGATAGATACAATACAATACAATACAATACAATACAATACAATACAATACAATATCATCGTCATATCATCATCATTTCATCATCCTATCATCATATCATCATCATGTCATCATATCATCATCATCATATCATCATATCATCATCATATCATCATCATATCATCATAATCATCATCATATCATCATATCATCATCATATCATAATATCATCATCATATCAGTATATCATCATCATATCATCATATTATCATCATCATATCATCATCATATCATCATATTATCATATCATCATCATATCATCATACCATCATCATATCGTTGTCCGAGTCCTAAATATTAAAAATATACAACTTTTGTGTGATGTCTCTGGATGGAATGGAACCAAATAGAGCCTTGGCGAACAGCAGATTCGCACTTTTAGTTTTAAGAACCACCCTAATGTATATACAGTTATACACACATACATACAAATATATACATGCATGCATACGTACTACATACATACATGCATTAGGGTGGCAATGAAATATTTTTTCTAATTTTTTTAAAGTGACACCCCCCCATTTTGTTCTGTGGCATCTGAAACTGAACCTGGAAATGTTTTAAGACAGTTGTTCAATATTTACTGGTTGCACAAGATGATCAAAGTTTTTAATTATAGGCGTAGGGCCGTAGGCATAGGCATTAAACAATGTAACTGGGACTGTACAACGAAGGGAGTTACTAGGGCAGTATAGGCATAGGCATTAGGCAATGGGCAAATTGGCAATGGGCATAGTGTTATTTATGTAAGAAATTATGTGGCTTACACTAGTCTTACACTTACACTGTCTTACAGTCTTACAGTCATTAGACTTGTCCTCGAACAATCGTTGCCTTGTTGCTGTCTGGATAATCCTTTCGGTGCTTCTCAACCAATTGCAGAAGATATTGTTTTTGATCCTCTTGGTTCGTAAGAACAGCCTTAAACGATTGAATCAACGCAGCGCCGCGTTCGGCAGCGTCGTTGACCACTTTAAGCTGTTGTAACTTACGTTTGCCAGTCAGGAATCCTTCATCTTCCTCCCACGTACTTGGATGAAGCAGCAGGAAGTCCATTGGGATTTGAAGAGCTTCGAAAAGTTTTTTCGTGTTATGCGTCACAAAATCATACAACTGCATTCCTGAGATGTGCTTTTCATCAATTTTGATTCGCCGTTGAGGTTCGTCGCTACTGCTCCGCTCCATGGCCTTCACCATTGTCACTCTAACTTCATCAGACACTCGTGAATCAAAGAACGCCAAACCTATCAAGGTTTCACTCAAGTACCAGAGATGGCTGGTAAAACTTTTCATCGCTGCCTTGGCCACACTCTGATTTGTGTCGTAAGCTGCGAATTGCTTCAACAACTATAGGTCATTCAATGGAGCCAAGACAGGACACTGACAGCGGTACCATGCCTTCAGGTAAATCTGAACAACGAAGATGTTAAAATCACGTAGACTCGCTAGTTCGCGAGGTGTTAGATGAAACTGAGAGCGTAAAAGGTAAATTTTCAGGCAGTAAATTAACTTCGCCATCCACCTAGCTCTGTGGAATGCCCCTGGCGCTAGGATGTTTCGTGGATGATCATCGGGTGCACCTAGGAACAAAAGAGCTAGGTGCAGTAATTCCTTATAGTCGTCGCGTGGCTGAACTTCTATCAGCTGCTCAAGACAGAACCTAATCATATCCTCTCTCCATGGTTCCAACAAAGCAGCAACTGACACATCCGTCATCGCACTCTCAGAACTCTCTCTGTCAATGGAGCTCCAAGCTTTTGAGAATCGCTCAAACAGTTTAATGTTTGGCCCACTGAATGTTTCCATTAATAAACTGAAGACCTTTGCAACGATCAGCTCATGTATGTGGTGCCGGCATGCTAAACTGAGAAGCTTTCGCTTCAGTTTATTTTCCAGCAAGACACAGGCACCAGAGACGAGTCCGGTGTTGCTAGCCGTGGTATCAAATGACATACATTGCAGACGGTTGGTGAGGTTCCATTCTTCAACAAGTTTGAATACTGCTGCCGCCTGTGCTTCCCCGGTTCCATTGTGCATCGCTGGGACCCCAAGAAGTTTCATGGTACCTTCGCCAGAAACCAATACCGCTAATCGATCAACTGTTTCCTTTGACGTAAGTGCAGGCAGCAACTTTCCGTCCCAATGAACTGTCAGTGGAACATCTGGTGAGAAAGATGCTTGTATCTCTCGTGCGATTTTCTCACGATTTCGTCGTCGAGCCTGTCTGATAGATTCTCGGTTTATCGCCATGTCAGCTGGATTATGCCCCAACGATTGAGCAGCAGCTGCCAAGACATACGTGGCGTTTCTGTTGCTTATCCTCGTTCTATCTAGTGCAGCTGCAACTTCAGGTGTGACCATGCTGGAGGGTCTGCCACGGCATGATTTCTTGGCTGACGGGCCCAGTAACAGGCATGCATCATCAGCATCATCGTCACTACTGCTTTCTTCACTGCTGTCATCAATCTATCAGCCTCCAATGTTTCAAGATTGATTTTCCGCAACTCCTTCTGATGCCGTCGTTTTTCTTGCTTGGCTAGTTTTGTGTCCACTGGACCCATACTTCCACGCCGTCCTGGTTCTCTCTGTGCAGTTAGGAATTCCCTATCTTCTGGGATTTTCATCAAAGTCATTGCGTCAGCATGAGCTACGTCGAAGAGATCGTCGAGAGTGCTTACAAATGCATCTTCTTTAGCCATTTGAGCTTCTGTTCTTCGACCTGCACTCTTTTTCAAGTTTTGCCACGTGCTATGTAATTTCTTTATTTTAGTGACTACATGACACTCTAGACGAATCGGAATTCTGGCTTTTTCCCAAAACGTCTGAACTTCCCGTGCTGCTGTTATTGCACTAGTTTGAATGGTCTGCTTTTCGTGAGAGTGTAAATGGAAGAACCGACCCAACACCTGGCGATTTGATGGCAGTTTGCTTCCAGTCACTTCATGAAATGAACTACCAATCAACCAAATACCACGACTCTTTTTCGAGGTATCCGTTGTAGGCCTACTACTTGCCATTGCCATCTAAAAATTTATTTCTTACCGACTGAACAAGCAGATTAGCAGAACTGATTAATTTAATACATTTCCTTCAGTACTGACTCTCGAGTTTATTGACACGCGTAAGACGCTTGTGAGCGATATTAAGGGTGTGTGGTTGAAACAAAGACGTTGGAGTAGCTACTAGTTAATATTTCTATAGCTCATGATTCATGAATGATTCGTGACTTCTCACTTAACGTTTTTATATTGCTTCAGCTCTGCAGTCTGCACAACACAACAACCACAGTTACCACACAAAGCACACATATTACGCAAAGCAGCATACTACAAAAAATGAATTAGTCTTGTGCAACGTCTAAATAGCTTCAGATTTCAGTCAAATTTGTTCCTGTAATCTTTGGCCCAATGGAGAACAACTTAAGAGGGTGTCGTTTGAGAAATGTTGAATTTTGTTTCTTACATTGATATTGGCTGTCACCCTAACATGCATGCATGCGTACATCCACCCATCAATATGTACAGGCATACACAAATGCACACATATATAATATACATACCACTATACATCTATAAGTACATGCGTACAATCCGTACATGCATATTCACACATCATAAGCAAATATATACATGCATGCATGCCTACATACCTATTCCTAGACTTCTCACACGTAGATAACGGGCCAACTATATCTATTGCCAATCTAGAGAATGGATTCTGAATCACAGGCAAATTAATCAAAGGATCACGAACCTGAACAATTCCCTTTCCAACACGCTGACAAACTAAACAAAAACGAACATAAGCTTTAACCGAAGCAGAAATACCTGGCCAGTAAAAATGTCGTCGTGATCTATCCAACGTCTTCTGAATTCCAATATGACCTGCAGCTGGAATATCATGCGTAACCATCAGTAACTTATTCCTTAGTGATGTAACTGCCAATCCCTCAGGAACATACTTATCAGTCCAATGACGCACCAAAACCTCATTCTTCACAGCATATGAACTTTGACACAAATTATTCTCAACTCTATCAACCAACTCAAACAAAGGCGCCAAAGAAATATCCTAACGTTGCATGTGAATAAATTCGATTCGTGACACTATATGATATTACTAACCTTATCTGAAGCCGCAATTGAGTCTTGAAACAACTCAGTCAAATCAACCACCGATTTCAAGTCATTATTGCCAGCGCATCTACTGGCACACCTGTTAAATCATCCATGTCATTTTCTGGGTTCATACCTGTCCAGTCATTACACACATCATCCACAGCCGCCTGAGCACGCGTGACCACTCCCACCTCGTGCACTAATCCCACAGAAATATCGTTACCGATAATGATATGTACCCCTGTAGGAAAATTGTCTATCAGTCCAAAAAGAAATGTTCCTATGAAAAATTCATCATTCAACACCATCTCCACCAAAGATACCCGCAAAACCTCATTGCCAATCCCCTTTATCAAACGAACTACCCCAGTATCAGTATAGAATTGCGAGAGAACTAAACATTTGCTCACAAAACTGTAACGCACCCGAATCACGACCACCGAATGTATTGAACTGTCCTGACCTTGCATCCATCCCTCAAAACAATACGGCCTAAAATCTGTATGAACATTGTCAAACTCATAGATAAATATGAATGTACATCCATAAAACGTACATGAACATGCATACATGTATGTACACACACACCTACAAGTACATACATACATACACAAATATATATCCATCCATCAATACACACGTGCATGCATACTTACATGCATGTATACACATATACATGCATACATACATTCTTACACATGTATATTTACATAAAAATATACATCCATACATATATACATGTACAATTGTACATGCATGCATGCAAATTCATACATGAATACATACATGCTTGCATACATAATCCATACATTGATCCATCCCTGCATAGTGCATACATACGTACATACATACATGCATGCATGCATGCATACATACATACATACATACATACATACATACATACATACATACATACATACATACATACATGCACACATAAATCCCACCATACATACATTCATCCCTGCATGCATACTAGCATACATACATACATACATACATATGTGCATACATATATACATATATACATACATACATACATACATGCAAAACAATAACGAGCCATTGCCCAATTGATGTACTAGTTGTAGCTTATCTATGAGCTGATATACATATTTCTGTTTTTGCGGCCATATTGAATACTGACATTCGCACACTTTTGCCACTGCAAGATATCTTGACCTTGAAAATATTAAATTAGACACTTTATTTGTCATTGTAGCCGAACTATGAGCTTACATGTACATATTTCTTTAATTGGGCGGCCATCTTTCCCGCCATCTTGGATAGTAACAACTCCACACAACTGCCACTAAGAGAAATCGATTCTTTGATCTAGAAAATATTGAAAGGAATACTTCATTAATTTTGTCATTGTAGCTTACCTGTGATCTTAGATATACACATTTATGTGTTTTGGCTGCCATATTGGTTGCCATCTTGGATAGTACTATTCCAACACTATTGCCACTACGGCGACTCAATTCCTTTACCTTGCAACTATTGAAATTGAAACTTCATTTCTTATTGTACCTTACATATATGAGCTGAGATATTAAAAATTTATTTGGGGTAAAAAATTACCCCACACCGTCCTCAACGTATCTTTAAATGTCCCAATCCTACTTAGGTTAACTGAAGTTAAACATATTATGTCGAATATTCTGGAATTTCAATTATGTATTAACAATTTAACATAACTTAACATTGGAATGCAGACTCGGCTATTAAACAGACTTAATTGCTACAGTGGAAAGTTACAACCGTCACCGCGGTAAATAGGCCTACCGCGCATTGTATGTGTGTATGTACATGTATATTCGTTTATTTCCACAATACAACAGGCAAAACGTTGTAGGTGAATAGTAACATTTGACAGTATGGCTACTTATGGTTGAGTATGTTAGTACGCATTTTTATATAGCATACGTGGGATAAAGTTCATCGAGTATTTCCATCCTCACGGCAATACAGCATGCTACATGTACCATACCCTACGGTGTCACATCCAGGGCCATTTTATCCACTAGGCACAGTAGGCACTGTGCCTAGGGCTCACGAACATTTTAGAGCCCACGAAAGTCTAAAAATGATATATTGAAAAAAATTTAATGGTTGAATTTGCAGTGGCGGCACTACACCAGGGCAATAATTATTGCCCTGGTAAAAAGCCTTTGCCCTGGTCGTTGCCCTGCCAAAATTTTTGGTTCCAAAATTTTACTATGCAGCTTTCTAGCATGATACACGATACACAACTGCAGGTCCACAGACGTGTTTATGTGCTTGGACGGACAAAATGTCCCCAGACAAATTGTCCCGAACATAATGTCCCGGACAGAAAGTTCCTAGACAAAAAGTCCCAGGATAAAAAGTTCCAGGACAAAATGTCCCAGGACAAAATGTTCCCGGCCAAAATGTCCCCGGACAAAACTGTCCCGGACAAAATGTCCCGGACAAAATATCCTCTGACACAAAGTTTCTGGTAAAAGAACAAAAAAATTATGTTGTTTTAAAAGTCTCCCTGTAGCCTAGTTTAACGGCAGTTATTTCGGCAAAAAGAGTAATTGTAATTGTAATCGAACATTTAGGCCTACATAGCGCCGCTCAAAATCAGCAGCGATCTCGACCTGCTTCACGGATCCACGACAAATGGTTCACAGACAAAAGGTTCGCGTAGGGCTGCCAATTTTTGATGTTGCCATTCCGGAACGCCCAAAGTCACTAGATATAGCATTACCAATTTACACTGTCCACGTAACTGTATGTAACGAATGTTGGGTCAACCTAATGTACATGTAGGATCTACACTTTCTACAGTCTACTGAAAATAGTCTTTAGTAATTGCAGTCAAATCATCAGAAGATAACTCAGTATATAAATGTAGAATCAACTTCAAGAAGAACATGCTAATTAAATTCCAATAGGCCTAACCTACCAGGGTAACTTGCTTCAGGGCCAAGCATGAAGTTCATATAATTATTATACAGTTATGGGCCTAAATCCATGCAGATTACAGTTAGGCCTATCATTTACTCAGCTGAGACTGCGACGGGGAGCAGAATTTCGCTTAAAATTCTACCTCTGCTGAGTTGATGGAGTTTTAAGCAGTTTCAAATCAATGCATACAAAGTCGTAGAACTCAGCATGCGTCATGATAAAATTTATTTTGGTCAACAGTTCCGCTTTTACAAGGTCGGTTGTTAGACAACAGGTCGGTCATGATGCTGAACACTGCCAGTCTCTTTCAAAAACGTAGGAAACAGCTGAGTGTCAGTGGTTTGATACGTTTTGAAGCCTTCAACCCCATATACGATATTCAGCCAACAACGTCAGGTGTGAATTTAGGGTTGCCACCTCTCCCGGATTGGGCGGAAGTCTCCCGTATTTCGATATGATCTCCTATGCGTTAAACACACCACAATCGCAAATGTTAAACAAATTCCTTGAATCTCCCGGATTCGTATCCTTAGGAGGTGGCAACCCTGGGTGTGATAGAGTGCAAAACACAACATTGATCGTACAACTTCTCGAGTTTAGTGTGCGAAAACAAGAACAGAATTTGGTGAAGTGGGTATCTACACCAAATTCTGGGACAATTTGGGATCAATCCGGGACACGGGACGCACAAGGCCGATTCCGGGACTGTCCCGGCGAATCCGGGACGGTTGGCAGCCCTAGGTTCACGACAAATGGTTCTCTGCCAAAAGGTTCACGACACAAGATTCACGACATAAGGTTCACGACAAAAGGTTTACGACAATAGGTTCACGACAAAAGGTTCACTAAAAATTCGAAACTTTAATGAAAATTTGTCGATCTCTTTCGTGAATATATAGCGTGGCTTATTATTTATGTGTTATAACACACCGCTTTCGCGTTCCAAATTAAAAACAATAACGAGCCATTGCCCAATTGATGTACTAATATACTTAGAATTTGTTAAAAAGAAAAAAATGGAGTAAAAATTTCACTTAAATATGAAATATTTCTCAGAGCCAAATTTATAATGGCCGCTCGAGACCAATCACTATTGCCCGAAGGTGCAAGTGCGAGTGCGTCAAGTGTTCAGTAATATTCATATTCAACTTCATGGTGCTATCCATTGGATAACACACTGGCATGGAGAGCGAGAGGTACCGAGTTCGAGATCTGGGTAAACGTGTAGTTTAGCGTCGTAAATTATTTTCTGACTTTAAGTGAAACAAATAGCGCCGTAAATTATTTCAAATAACGTGCTACTTCCCAATTAATGCATGAGTATAGTTATAAGTGGTTAAACAGAAGAAAATCGATTGAAAATTATCTTAAATATTTAATATTTCTCATAACAAATGGCCGCTCGAAACTTTAATTGAACGACAACCCATCCCGGAAGTCTGTGTGCATAAACTTTTGTGAAGTCGTCAATAATATTCATATTCAAGGCCGGCACTTGGCGCAATACGAGTTCCAAATCGTTTCCTTGCAGCATATAAAAATTTAATAAAAACGAAACAGATATTCAAAATATAAATCATTAAGCCCTTTCACGCTGCATTTCCGACCTAGCCCTTGAAATTCCTCAAATTCCTTTGCACTGGATAGTAAGAAAAGCTGCTATTTGGCCCTTCATCTAAAAACTGACCTCTGCATTTCTGAATTCCCTTTCTTGGAGGGTCTGTTAGGCACTCCTAAGGCTATCCAATATGACAATGATATCTTGCAATCACTGTTCAATCAGTGGTAGCCTTTCAGTTCTATCATCTTTGTAATGCAAAAATGTAATGCAGAAATTGCAGTGAGGAAATGCTGAAATTTGACCCTTGAAATGAAATACTAAGTATATTAAAGCCCTATTGAGATTTATTATGGCTATCAAAAGCGCCAATCACTTATCTCTAGTAATCACTCTTCTCTCGGTGGTAACCTTTAAACCTACCATCATTGCGAAGGAGAATGCATTGCACAAATTCCAAGAAGGAATGCTTTAACTTGTCCCATGAAATAAAATACTTATCGTATAACTATGCGAAAGCCCTTTCTAGGGCTTAAAGACCACCATGCATGCTATCCAAAACGCTAATCAACCATTTATAACAATAACCATCAAGTGTTTAAGTGGTAGCCATTGAAACTTACCATTATTGTCAATGTAAAATCCATTGTACAAATGCATTGCAAGAAACACTGTAACTTGACAGGTGAAATAAAAATACTTAGACCCTAAGTATGTGAAAGCCGTATCTAGCGACTAAAGAGCACGCTTAGTGCAATAGAAACTGACAATCACCCATCTCTTTCAATCACCATTGTCTAAGTGGTAGCCCTTTAAGAATACCACTATTTCCAATGCAAGATCCATTGTTCAAATGCATTGCAATATATAGTGTTACTTGACCCTTGAAATAAAATACTTGGACCTTTTTGGCCGGACTGGAGTTGGGAGCGCTTCTGAGTAGTTACCTTGAAGGGGCGCTATATAAATTTTGGAATGAATGAATAATTAATCATTCTAGGGGAAAACTGTGTCATAAATTTTTTTAAATTTGATTGCTATTAATGAAACAGCGCAAAACATTTTCGTCATTATAAATCTTAGAAATCGTTTTTATGGGTTGCGCAAAATGTGGACTTAGCACAATATAGTTCCATAGCACGAATTGCAAAACTGTAATAACGCAGGGTAATTACCTCTTCCAAGTCAGTTACAACAACAAGCAAACGTACAAATCATGCGAGATCGTAGTTTATGGTTCAATTGGCTATAGAGAAAGTGAGGCAGTAATCTCCAGGGTGCGACCGTACGTTCAGTCCCATAATAAAATACTCGTATCATACGTTGACTTAGAAACAATTTAATGTTCAATGGTGTGCCATACGAGCACTTCATAAGTTTACGCGGTGTTACGTCATTTCGAGTCGGACGCAAACTGAATTTGTTGATGTTTCAGAAGAATAAGCGCAGTAGATACCTTACAGTAAACTTTGTTAAGTTTGTTTTTGGCAGCTATGCCTTTTAGTAACTTAGTTAACTATGTTGCAACGTTTCGTGTTCAATTTTACAATTATAGGGTACAACGTATTGTAACGTAGCCTACGGCACGCAAAGTTTTACCGTACGCGTATTATACGTATTTTATCGTCCAAAATAAAATACGTATAATACGTACGGTCGCATCCTGGTATTCTCAATCAATACAAATTTTTACCTCAGCGGGAATTTGAACCCCCGACCTCTTGGCTGACAGTACGGAACGCTAACCATTTCATAACGCACGAATACTATTTGACTATGGTGCATCTCTTACGGACCAATTAAGTTAAGGCTTGTACTAACTCAGCCAATTTTACAAAGTCTGTAGGTTATAGTTACCATTAAAGTTAAGTCATCCAATGTTGCCTACGTTCTTGTTTAGGTATAGGGCCTACAGACTATTGGTCATAGGAAAATCGGTCACAGGACTATCGGTCATATGGACGATTGGTCATAGGGCCTATTGGTCATAGGTCCCGTCGGTCTTTGACCTATTGGTCATAGGCCATATCGATCATAGGACCTATCGGCGATAGGACTATCGTTCAGTGTGATTCTCCTTACAGATTTATTTTAGTTATAGTTAGAGTTATAGTTAATGGTTTTTTATTTTAGTTATAGTTATAGTTATAGTTATTATTATTTTTTAGTTATAGTTATAGTTATAGTTATAGTTAATGGATTTTTAGTTTAGTTAATTTTAGTTACGACTTAGTTACAATAATTAAGAATACAAGCAAAATTGTGCGTATTAACACGCTGTATCACAATTTGCTAGGAGTTATGAAAGCCTTTGAAGCATGGGTGCATCCAGCTTCATGAATACACGAGTTTCCAAAGTAACTGACAAATTGCATAATAAAAATATCGCATTTTTTCGTTCTCATTTATGTCGAATCGT
Organism: Aporrectodea caliginosa; assembly: GCA_020284085.1. Classification (NCBI taxonomy): domain Eukaryota; kingdom Metazoa; phylum Annelida; class Clitellata; order Crassiclitellata; family Lumbricidae; genus Aporrectodea; species Aporrectodea caliginosa. Next base: position 2,320,717 of record JACEVL010000018.1, on the reverse strand, counting down.
CCATATTGCACTTCTAATTTTTATTTTTTGCATTAACGAAAATTAAGATGAATTTTCGTTAGTGTTATTTTCGTTATAGTTATAGTTATAGTTAATGATATTTTTTAGTTATAGTTATAGTTATAGTTAACGAAATCATTTTATTTTTGTTAACGAACATTTTCGTTATCGTTATCGTCAACGAGAATCACACTGCTATCGTTGGCTCAAGGCTCAAGCAGAGAAGCTTTTAAAACAAGAACGACCATTTACTGGATCATTTACAGTTCAAAACGTACTAGGCCTACGAAATACGAAATAAATAAATAATTGTCTAGACTCTAGAACGTCAGCAGAATAGGTCGAGCTTGAAATACTGAAGTGAATACTGCAAGATTGTTCACAACTCGAATGAAAGTGCGTTGAACTTTAATGTGCGTTTATCTAAGGCTACTGAACGTTAAGTCCTTTGAAGTGCGTTGATGCCTGTTAAAGAGATATTAGGCCTACCGCATGGGTTAACATGGGAAGATTGAAGAGTAACTATTTCGATAACTTGGTGTTTCTTCAAAGAGGAGTGTTTGCTATAATCGTGATAAAAATCGATGCTAATGGCCTAAGAGTCAAGGCTATCCGCTACAGCAGGCATGAGCAACTTCTTTTAACAGAAGGCCGCCCTAAGATTTTAAGAGCAGCTCAGAAGCCGTATAATGCCAATAGCGCGCTAATTTTTGCCAATTCAATTGCCATATAAAATGAGGCAATATTAGTTTTATTCAAAATAAATATTGCGGAATAACGTTTAAAGTAAATGATGAAAATTTTTATGATGAAAACTTAATTTTCCAAAAGATCTATAGTCGTAAGCTAAAATAAATTCAGAATATGCTTTAAGTTTATTCAGTTTTAAAAATACATAAAACAGATAGAAGGTTTCCAAGTGCTACGTGTAATGTTAATACAAAGTACATGTCAAGGATCGGTCCAAAGGTACCCGCGGTCCGGACCCGGCCCGCGGGCCGTATGTTGTCCATCTCTGACTAGGCCTACTACTGTACAGCGATTAAAGCCTTAAGGTGACCTAAACTCAGCCACAATAAGACGCAGCTAATATCTGCTTCACTATCTATATTAGAAATTATCGCGCATAAATTGGGATATTTGTTAACTAATAATTATCTGCAATCATCAAAACTTCAACCTTCAACTGAGTGCATATAGTTAGTAAGTAAGTAAGTAAGCATTCTTTATTTGCATCTCACAAGCGCACATTAATATGCATAGAAAATGGGTTAATTGAGACGAAGTTAGTAATTATCCTGCGTCAGACCCGCATAGTCTAAAATATCCTCTGACATAGACCCAGACAGGAACTGCACTTTTTCCTCTATTTCTCCATTTCTCCAATGTTGTCAGCTTGCATCTCCTCAGTCTTTCTTCATATGCCAGGTTGCCGAATCCCTGTATCATCTTCGTTGCTCTCCTTTGTATTTTCTCTAGTTTTTCTACATCCTGTCTCAGGTAAGGACACCACACTTGCACACAATATTCCAAATTAGGCCTAACAAGTGATTTGTACAATTCGAGCATTATTTCCTTTTCCCTGCTGACTATTGTCCTCTTAATCATTCCCAATACTTTGTTCGCTTTCTTTGCAGCCTCTGCACATTGCCTTGATGGTTTGGTGATGATAATTACTTTATCTGATATGACACACACTATGTCGTTGATGAAACACACATATTACTAATACCAAGGGAGAATGGCATATAATGTGGGTGGCAAACTATATATCTCCACGTAACTCTTCAATAGCGCCATTATAGATATAAATGAATGAATTATCATCATTATGATTACTATTTGCTGTTTTTGTTGTTGTCGTTGTATCTGCTCTCGCAATGAACCTATTTGAAGCTTGTCTTAAATAAAATGTCACTTTTTGAAAGCGTCCAAGCTGTTAATTAAAGGCACTGTAATGCACAGGATATGCGCAATATAATACAGATAGGATATGACTGTATGAATGGACGTGTGTGCAGGCGTCAAGACCAGTTGTGGATGCTAACCGTGTAGCCTATATGAGTACAGACACATACACACACGCACACACACACACACATGTGGCCAACTCAATCGGCCGAATCCGGATTCCATCCGATTAATGGACAATATTTATTTTCATTTTCAAAGATATTATAATAAATTAGCCTAATAATTAAAGAAAACCTGAATATGAGAATAACATTTGAAAACGGGTAGCTTTAGAAAGAAGCCCGATTGTCCTCCAATTTGTTAATTTGTCAAGTGACTCAAGTCTCAATTTCATTATTTTACACGGACTTTCATTGATTAAGGTTAAAGATTACAGCAGGAGGTCGCCAAAACAGGTTACTATTATATGTGTGTTTGTATATACATGTATATTATGTACTTTCTATGCCACATCATAATAAGGAGGAGTGGTGCTTTAGTTTTGTGTGTGTTTATATAAATTATATGGAACTTATATACAACTATCGTGAGATCAGACTCTATAATGATTGGACGATATATTTAGAATAGATGTTTAGAACCAATCAGAACGAATTTGAAGCTTCAGTCATAGGTTTGAAGTGATAGCGACTTGATTTTCTCGGCCTCGACATATGATGGCGAGACCATTCCTGTCGTCTACATATGGCCACTCGACATCCAGTGTACTGGCGATGTACTCGTGTAACAACAAAGTTCTATGCAGGAAACTAGTGAAACATCAAAATTTAATGTCGAAATATTATTTCTAGCATCATATTTATTAACAGTGTGATTCTCGTTAACTATAACGATATCGAAAATGATTCTCGTTAACGATAACGATATCGAAAATGTTCGTCAATGAAAATAAAATGATTTCGTTAACGATAACTATAACTAAAAAATTTAATTAACTATAACTATAACGAAAATAACAATAACGAAAGTTCATCTTTATTTTCGTTAAGGCAAAAAATAAAAATAGGAAGTGTAATATGGATGATTCGACATAAATTAGAACAAAAAATGCGATATTTTTATTATGCAATTTGTCAGTAGGCCTACTTTGGAAATTCGTGTATTCGTGAAGCTGATGCATCTATGCTTCAGAGGATTTCAAAGCCCTTAGCAAATTGTAAAACAGCGTGTTAATAACACGTACAATTTTACTTATATAGCCTTATATATTGTAACTAAGTAGAAACAAAAATTAACTAAAATAAAAATCCATTAACTATCACTATAACTATAACTAAAAAATATTACTAACTATAGTCTAACTAACTATAACTATATCTAAAATTTAAAAAACCATTAACTATAACTGTAACTATAACTAAAATAAAATCTGTAAGGAGATTCACACTGTTTATTAATATTATCCACTTCCCAAAAACTCACGAATAAAAATCTAATAGGCTAAAAATTTATTTAACGAAGTTTGAGAATACATTTGGATAGTTCTTTATATGACTTCTATTAGGTTCAAAGTTGTAAAGCAAAAATATAGTATAATAAAATTAATTTAAACTGCCAAATGAACCAAGATTCACTTAACACCAATAATATTGCAAACTTTAATAACAGAGAATAACCTCCTCCTTTTAAATCAGTTACAAAAACAAGTAAACGGACAAATCAGGTGATATCGTACTTCATATCATATAATCATATTATAAAATCATATCATATTATTTGATACTATAATTATAACGTATTATAGGCATAACGCATTAATTGGCATCATTATTATGTCATAATGTCATAAAATTATGCTATTTCATGTTGTCTAACTTATCTGTTTTTACGAACAATGTATATTTCGCTTAGACTGGAAGCGCTACAGACGAAGGTCAGCGGATCCACCTTTCTTTGCCATCATTGCTTTTCAAATTACTATCAATTAAGAGTCTTTCAGAATTAGGTTTTTCAAACTAGTTCTAAGCGTAGGCTTTCCGCAATATATAGATTTTAAATCTTATAAGACTTTATAAGTATTTTACAAGAAAAGGAAACAGGCGATTACAGCGACATCTCTAAAAAGACAAAAGCAAAATAGGCCTACAAATTATTTTATCCATGAAAGGAGATCCTAAACTGCAAATTTACATGACAGATCGAAACAACTAGTGACAAGTATTGTTCGTAAACAAAACGGCTGTTAGTCAGGGCCGGATTAACAAATGTGGTGGCCCTGTTCAGTAAATCTGCGAGGCCCAGCCTCATAAAATCACAACAAAAGTACACATAAAATATGTTATATTCAAGTAATCAACTTTTTTCTATTATTAATTCGTGTCTTCTTTCTTTTTGTACAATATCAGTAGGGTTATGATAATCCAGTCTAGTGTTAAAGACTTGAACTTAAAGTATACATCTTTTACGGTTTAACAATATTAGTGTGACTCATGATTAAAGAATATTACAGTTGCAGGCTTACCACAATACAAAAAATAGAAATAGGCCTCGTAGGCATAGGCTAACAATATAGTGTGGGGCGCGGTGGTGTAGGGGTATGTTCAGTACCTTGCAGCCGGAGGGTTGCGGGTTCGATTCCACCTCAAGCCGCCGCGTAGGACCCTGGGCAAGTCCTTCACTCGCAATTGCTCATGCGCTTCGGCGTGAAACTCCGAACTCCGATTGTAATGTATTGTAATGTAATGTGAATCTTCAAAAATTCCTCAGCGCCCACAAAAGCCACGTCAGGGGACCAGCTTATTCACCGGCGCTATATCAAATCAAGTCCTCAATAGCCAAACTCCTCTGTTCGTTTCGGTGCCAGATCAAAATCCGGCAAGGTCAAGCCGAGGAGACAGCATGGTGCTACGGTGGCAATCGGTGATGATGTTGGTCGTGTGGTGGCGCAGGAGTAGAATCAGGATAGGATATCTTGAAGAGTTTGGTTTTCAGTCGTGAGTGGAAAGCGGAAGAGGAGAGTGCAAGCGGAGGAGATGTTGAGTTAAGAGGCGAGATAGGATGATGAGCAAACTGGCGGAGGTCTATTTGGAGTCCGTTCTGAAGAGCTGGTGCGGAATAGACTAAGGAACGGTTGCAGAATTTCAGAGAGGATGAGACTGGAAGCCGGGATAGCGAAAGGTATGATGATGAGCGAGTAGACCCAGGCATTTGGATGGTGAATAGCTGGCGAATGTAAGAGGGTTTAGACGTTTGAAGAGCATTGTAGGTAAGAGATACTATTTTGTAATGGATGCGCTGTGGGACTTTAAGCCAATGACTTGATTTGAGAAAAGGGGTCATGTGGCGGTGTTTGGGAGTTTTGGTGACTGCGCGGGCGAGAGCGTTCTGGACTGTTTGCAGGCGTTTTATTTGAGATTTGAGAACTAGTCAGTGTCCGCGCTGTATAGTCGGGAGCGCCTTTGAGTAGAAATCTTGAAGTGGCGCTATAACAAGTGCTCATGCATACATAGTCTTAACTGATTGGTCACAGTGTTTTCAGCTTACATTTTGTAGCAAAACTAACAGTAGAGAGTTAATGTAATATACATGTAATGTAACAAAACATTTATAAAGCGCCACTTAAGAGTCTCTCAGAAGCGCTCAACACGTGGCCATCAAACAGCTGAAAAAATGCGTCTTTAAGAGTTTAGAGAAAACCATATAGCCGCGTGCATCACGCACAGATGGCGGAAGAGCGTTCCAGATCCGTGGCGCCGCAATAGAGAAGTCCCGACGAGCACAGGTGGTGGTTCGAAACGAAGGTATCATCAAGTCATTTCGCGAGGCAGACCGGAGAGCCCGCCGACCAGTTAAGAGCAACAACAAATAATGAATTGACGATGAAAATCAATATCCCTCAAATTGTTATGGAATTTACGCACATAGTCTGCGAGCCTTTTGGCCTGCAAATTCATAAGTCAGGCTATGTCGTCAAAATGTAGCTCACGTTCAGGAGAATCCGACAGCTATTTTTTTACACTTCTCTCCATTCAATTTTTAACACGAGGGATTTCCAATCAACTGTAATTTCATTAATAAATGCCTTTCTTCAAACCATAGACCCCTTAAATTGTAGGACTGTAGCGCTCTTCCTCGGGACTTGGAACTTGGGTCCATTCTCAATTTACACTTTTTATCACAGAAAATGAACGAATAGTCCGATTTGCATGAACTCTTTTTGTTATATTTGCCTCGACGAGAGCTATATTGGGGAAAATATTGACGATAAAAAGTGTAAATTGAGAATGGACCCAAGTTCCAAGTCCCGAGCATGAGCGCCTACAGTCCTGTAATTTAAGTAGTCTATGCTTCAAACAGAGCGGTTGTAAAGAATTTCAGGCGATGAAAATCTATTTGCAAAGACTATGGCCAAGGAGTCAAGGCTATATATAGCTAAAGAAATATCAATTCAAGAACAATAAAGCAGGAAATCGTGGCTAAATGTTTTGGGGAGGCTGGTTAGGGCCTATCCGCACTCATCAGTCTTACATCTGGCATCTGTGTATAAATATGGGCCTATATCCAGAAAGACTATTTTGAGCCGAATTTACCCAACGTCATATCCGCATATACTAAATTATCCACAGACATAGATAGCTCCAATCAGGAACTACATCTCAGCCGGCCAGCATATCGCAAAAAGCAGGCAAGCCGAAGATATTTGAGACGAACAACTAATATAGACAGATGTTTACTTTGGCGCCGTAACAAAAGCGCGCAGGACAAAAGCGCGCCGACAAAAGCGCGCCGACAAATGCGCGCCGACATGTGCGCGCAATGAAAACAACCCCGACAAAAACGCGCAAGACAAAAGCGCGTAGCCATATATTTTATATAACATAATAACGTACCGCGTAACTTGATGGGTAGGCTACTACAATTTTAGACCCATGCAAAATTGTGCAAATCTGCAAGGGAAAAGAAATTAGTGTCAAATTCTTGTTTAAATAAAAGTTGGATAGCTGAAAAAAATGTAGTCTGTTAAATAGAAGTTGGATTAACGAAAGTAATTCTTGCCTAAATACAGGTTGGATTAATGAGAATTATGCGTGCTTAAATCGAAGTTGGATTGAAGAAATTAGTTTTTGTGAAAGTAGACGTTGGATTGATAAAAATAGTGTCTTGTTAAACTAGAAGTTGGATTGATGAAAATAACTTTTGCTCATGTAAAAGTTGAATTTATCAAAATAATATACTCTAAATGGAAGCTGGATCGATGACGGTTGTCATGGACATTGGTATTAAAATGCCATGTAAATAAAACGATACGTTAAAATGCTTACATAATAAAGAACGCTAAAACGAAAAATTACTCAGACGACTTTGTAACATTTTGTGTGCAGTTTTGAAAACTTCAATTTATAAAATTATATTTCTACGCGCTATTGTCGACGCGCATTTGTCCTGCGCGCATTTATCCTGCGCGCTTTTGTCGGCGCGCTTTTGTCCTGCGCGCTTTTGACGGGCTACCGTTTACTTTACCATGACGAGGCGTTTCGTAGAACTAATATTGAGAGATTTACGAAACGCCTCGTCATGGTAAAGCCCAATAGGCTGATGTTTTGATTACTTGTGTATATTTTCAAATATGGCGAATTACGTCCAGGAAACGAAAACAGTCAGTTACTTTTTTTAGCTAAGTGCACATAATATATATTAAGTGTAATAAGCTATCACTTATGACGTATTAATGGAGTTGTGATTTAAAATTTGATGACATTGGTAATGTAGAGCTGAATGAAGGTCACTAAATATGTAGTCCTTGCAATATGGCGTCCATCCTCTTAAGCTTTAAATTTTACGGAACTACAGGGTGGTCCAAAATAAACCGCACAGTGACAGTTTTCTTGATATAATGTATAACAATTCAATGTTTAATGCCATTTTTATTACTTATTTATACATTTTCTCTGACGTCATTATTGACTTCATCATTGTTTATCATAGTTTATGGTAAAGAAGCTGTTGTTTATAAGAGATTGTGATCATGGGACACTTAACTGAGAATGACCGTTGTCTAATTTAGAATCTACGAACTCAGAAACATTGGGGGTCGTTGCGTATGATGAAAGAATTTCCAAATAAGACATGGAAACGTCGTACTATCGATGACCTCATTAAAAAATTGATACCGAAGGTACCACAGCTAGGAAGCCGGGTAGCGGACGTCCGAAATCAGCTCGAAAAGATGCAAATATCAAGTTGGTAAGCGACCTTATCTGTAGCCAGGAAGACAAACCGCTAAGCCATAAGAGCCCACAGGAGATCGCACGTGAAACCGGCATTTCACGTTCAACGGTTAAACGTATTGTAAAGAAAGATCTCGGACTTAACCAGTACAAGCGCAAAGTTGGACAGCAGTTGAACAGCGATTGCAAGATGAAACGGATTCAGCGCTGTCAGCAACTTCTGCAGCGTTTTCCAACTGATCGTAGAGTTCGTAGCATCTGGTTTACTGATGAAAAAACATTTACTGTTGCTACACCAGTCCTGTAAATACAAAGAACGAGCGCGTATACGCACAAGCAAGGAAGAAACGTGATGTTTCATCAACGAGACTTATCCGTGAGCGCCAGCACTTCAGCCGTAACGTCATGGTTTCGGTCGCCATATCAAAACTGGGAAAGTCACGCATTGTCGTCATTGAGCCAGGTGCGAAGGTGAACAGTCAATATTATTGTCAGCACGTTCTTGGTGATGGTCTTTTACCTGACATCCGTGCAATATGCCAACACCACACTTGGACCCTACAGCAGGACGGCGCTCCATCACACACCGCCAAGAACACTATGGAGTATCTGCGACGTGAGAACATTTCTTTCATTGAGCCTGACATGTGGCCCTCAAACAGCCCGGACTTGAATCCAGTCGACTACGCTGTTTGGGGCGCCCTTCAACCGTCGTAGAAGTTTCACTACAGTGGATCAGCTGAAAGAAACAATCGTCACAGAGTGGACCACGCTGTCACAGCAGCGTTTCATTGACCGCGCAATTGATCAATGGCGTCGTCGGCTTCAATGCGTTGTCCAGCAGCAAGGAGGACACATTGAACATTTTATGTAACGAAATCCATCCATGTAATGTTACAGTAAAAATAATTGCTGTGTTTTTGTGAATTTTCACGGTTATATTTGAATTGGTCTGACTAAAGTACTATCAATTTATCATTGTGCGGTTTATTTTGGACCACCCTGTATAGTTGATGCCGACGACACAGTTATGCGGCCTACTTGCTGCTTAGCACTTCGCTACAAACCGAGAACACTGCTTGTAATCACCTGTTTATAAAGACCAAGACGGGTTTCAAGTAGACAATATTTAATTAGCTTAAGGCTTCCTACTAGGAAACTAAACTCACAGGTGAGAGTATATGAAGAGATAAAACCAGACTGAAAAGTGATTATAATGGTTATTATATTATTCATCATAGTAGATTAACAGCAATGACATTACGAAAGATTACAGACGATACAGACCCTACTGCTCGATCTTCTTCTTTCTCGACTCCTCTGGTTGTCCTTCTATTTCAGAGGGATCTGTTGGTGTGTAATGTCCGTCACTAAATAGTCTATGGTTTGGAATTTCCCAGTAGTAGTTTGAATTGTGCTTAGCATTAACCTATCCTGGGCTCAGATAAAATCTCGAGCAAGGTGTACTGTAAACTTGTATTTAAATTCTCGCCCAACAATACATTAGAGGGTCTTAGGCTATAAGTGAAGAGTCTACCAACCTTTACCTTGATCAGGCCTACAGATTGAGCTCAGATCTTTCTGATGCTGGTCGAAATGACGTAGTAGAGCATGAGTTTGGGGATTTTTCTGACTATATGGTAATAAAATTTAGAGGTTATTTTATTAGAATGCGCTATAATGGTTGTGCGCATTTTTGTATTGGTGGGTTTAGCATCGTATTCTGCAGTATCATATTACATTGCATTCTTTCATCAATATTATCTTTCGCTTGATCTAGGAAGAGTTCCTCAGGCTCATAGAAACTATCCTAGGTGTGCCATCAAAATTAAATTAGCGGTCATCGTCCCCGGCGAGTTATTGTTGTTGTTGTTATTATTATTATTATTATTATTATTATTATTATTATTATTATTATTATTATTATTATTATTATTATTATTATTATTTATTTATTTATTTATTTATTTATTTATTTATTTATTTATTTATTTATTTATTTATTTATTTATTTATTTATTTATTTATTATTATTATTATTATTATTACTATTATTATTCAAAATTAGTAACTTATTTTGCGCCGACGTCTAATGCACATGGCAACAACCAAGTCCCAATACGGTCATTGTCCAAGACAATAGTCTGCCAAGACAGAAATAGCCATGTTTGATACGCATTATTTGACCAAGATAAGTCTTAAGCAGTGATCAAAATGGCACAAATGATGACTGAACAGAACGGACAGGAACAGAGAGAGAGAGAGAGAGAGAGAGAGAGAGAGAGAGAGAGAGAGAGAGAGTTACAAATGTAGAGTCCAGCAACAGAAGAAACTCGTTCACCAAGAACGACTCTAGGTTTAGGTTAGACCAGAGAAACTGAGAAGGTAATCATATGACCTGATTGAACTAACACTTATAATATTGCTTATTATTGTACTGCATTGTTGTAGATAATTTATGCAGCTCCTGTTGCTGACCAAATTACTCTGTGGATTTAAGCTGGTGGTAATAAGCTGGTTATAATGAACTGGTGCCCTGCGCTTGGCTTTCGAAGTTTGGAGATTACGATTCGGAGTTCTAAACACCTCATTAATTAATAGGCGTCAAATCCGCACCATAAAACGCTATTTGCAGGTTTAGCCTAGGACATCATTAACATACCCATATTCCTAAAACTAAAGAAAATTGATGTCGGATATTAAAGTCCATCAGAAAATAAAAAAAGACGTTTTGAATTAGAAACCACAGCCATATTTATCATCAACATCAGCAGCATCAACATCATTATCAGCAGCAAAAGCTACATGAACCTTAGATAAATCCTTCATCACTTTGTTGCAGTCAATTATATAGGCCTTGCCCAAACTCTAGCCATAGGTCTGAAGTGCAAGAGACTTAAGTTTCTCTGCCTCGGCATATGACGGCGTGCACTGCCGTGCAACAACTGAGTTCTTTGCGGGGTATCTCCACTGAGACATGAAATGTCAAAATTATTTATTACTATTGTTATCATTTTTTAAAATAATATTCGATCAGTCTAAAACTTACAAATATAACTCTAACAAAGTTTTTAGAAGACGTTTGTGCAGTTCTTTATATGACTTCTATACTGTCCGTTCAAAGTTGTAAAACACAAAAATAGTGCATTAAAATAAATCAAGTTAAAATAACCATAATGAACCATAATTCACTTATCACCAATTGCAAACTGTAACTACAGGTAGTAAATAAGTACTAGTAACCTCCTGTTTTAAGCCATTTACAAAGACAAGAAAACGTACATGAAGTGATATCGTTTTTCATAAATGCATTTGATATAATTGTAATGAGATGTGTATCATAGGTTAGCGCAATGGCATTATGTCATGCCATGCCATATGCCATAGCCTATATCATGAAGCCTAGCTTAGCATAAATTATTTGTTTTTACGAACAGTGTAGCCTATACTATATTTCGCTTTTTCTGGAAGTGCTAAAAGCAAAAGTAAGCGGATCCACGTTTCTTGTATTGACTGTATAAGTACCAATATCGTCGTTTAACTGCAATTATAGGTCAGCGGAACCAGTTTGATTTTAATTAATCTATAACATATAAAGCAGCCACAAAACTAGCTTGTCTTCGTTGGACCATAAGATGAGCAATAATGCTGAAAGCCCAATAAATCATTGTTATGTCCTAAAGTATTGTTTCCAGACAATAGACTTGGTGTGGCCTTTCTCAGAGTACCACATTAACCCTACGACAGTTGAGTTCATTTAGATAAGTGAAATAGGCCATCAGAATAACCATCACAGTGCTCATGAAAGACACTCCTATACAGTCGGATTTGGATATTTTCTAGGCCTACAAATACAATACATGTACAGCTGCTATTGGATAATGCTCTGCTTACGGCCTTCAGAAGTACATTTAGAACATTATCTTAGCAATAAGAACATTACCAAGGCATTATTTGCTAATTTTAGCCTGTAGATATGATCTCTGCCGCCATCCAAACGATGGTGACAACGACCAATGCCCAGTTACCACTGATAGAAGGCTTCAGCAACGGCATGGTGTTGGCAGGTTTGGTCGTTGTGTTCGCTGGCGCCACTGTCGATGGCCCTAGCGTTAACGGAATGTTTCCGTTGCAGTTGTCCTTCTGGCAAAAGCAGACGGTCTGGCTGTACGTTGTTTCTTTATCTCCCAGAAGACCAGTTGTATAGCAACAGTTGTCGCCATACATGAACGTGGTGTAATTGGGTGATGGACTGTACTGTTCACAGTGTTCCGGTAGCATGACTGTTGAATCGCCCACGCAATCACGGTAGAGAAGAGAAAAACCTGAAATTCAATTAATTAAACAAAGATAAGATAAGATAGGGTAATGCAAGGTGATGTATCATCAGACAAGATAAAGTAAGGCAAGTGAGATAATGCAATGCAAGAAATCGATAATTTTTACATACATCTGCATTGCCGACATGTTTACGAGCATCAACGATAGTCTGTTTCACTGTCCTAGTCCTGGGATGCATGCCAAACAATAATATTGATCATTTAAATGCATTTCAGGTCTCAGCTTAAAATGTAAATGTTTACGCGTTTTTCTATAGCACATTTGTATAATGGCCTCGACCCTGCTCATTTATAAATGAATTGATCGGGTGAGATCCTTCACCACCGCTGCCCCTTTGAATGGACGCCACGCCATTCAAGGTCCCCGTGCAAGCCCGAGATCTTAATCTTTTAAATAAGCCAGCATCGGGAAGCGAACCGCGATCCGCACGCTCTCTTTCACAGAGGCGCATGAGACACGCAGCCAACGCTCTTACCAATGTAGCTAACATGTTGTGGCACATGTTTTACGTGACTCAGACCGGTTGTTCATTCTAATGCACGTTTCGTCTCAAGAGGTGATGGCGGTGACCTTGTGGTGAGCGTTCGGTGACAATCAGCAGGTCGAGGGTTCAAATCACCACCAGGACATAAATTTTCCAAGATTTCTGCTCCACCTTCGCTCCCTAGCCAACTCAACTAAATGAGTTCGCTAATGGTACGCTGTCGATTGGAAGATGAAAAGACGTTGTTGTAGTTCTTATAATTATTATTGTCATTATCATTACCATTGCCACTGTCATTATCATCATCAGAATAATTATCATCATCAATCTAATGCTATTACTACATGTAGATTTATACAGCGCAATCAATATTATAATTACAATGTACATGCATCGCAAATGGTTAAATACTGCATTTGCATCGAGTCAGTGGTGGCCCTTTGTTAGTTTGACTTCTGTCATGAATAGGCCCCTACGGAAATAATAATTTTCAATATATTTACTCATATGTTCGAATCAGTACGTGATACATTATGCTGGCAATCGCAAATTATATGTATAGATGCACATGTGTGCATACATATATACATGTATTACATGTAGATATGTGTGCATATATAAGTATGTGAGTGTAGGTGTGTGTGTGTATGTATGTGTCGATGTGGCAGTCGATAAACCATTAGTCGGCGTTAAATGTTTCAGTGTGGACGTCTATTAGGTGAGCAATAGAGCTGATGATCTCTCCTTGACCTCTACGCTGTAGTGTTGCTGATGTTAGTAAATTTTCAGTCATGTCTGAATCAATGCATGTGTCCAGACATTCAATATCACTTTGAAGTCTTACAACAGGGCTACGATGAACGCATCATTGCAAGAGCTATTTCTGTCTAACCTGACCTTAACGCTCCATATGATTTTCAAAGAGGTAACTAGGCCAACAAAGCAGCAGCAAAACGTCACCGTTGACTTACTCATAGGAGACATATAGTTGGCTAACTGCCAGGTGCACATTGGAGCGGAGCAGTTTCCAGCATTCGTCGCATTGAATGGTTCGCTGCATGTCGATGATCCCAGGAAAGCTGAATTCGTGTAGTTGCATTGGTAACACGAAACAGCATCCACACGGTCAAACGATGAGACAACCAGGACGACCAGCAAAGGCACAAATTGACCCGTCATCTGTGAACATTAGTACAAAACTTTAATTAATTAATTAGATTTGAAGCGTCGTGCTAATTTTTAGTCCGTGAGTGATTACACTTACCATAAATTAATTAATTTATTAAATGATTTCATTAGTTCAAATATTTAATTTATTTTATTTATTTATATTAATTTAGTTCTATTTATTTATTTAGTTAGTTTTTTTTATTTATGATGCAGCAATTACCTGACCGATTCCAGCAGTCCATTCCTCTGCTGCCTTTTCAATTTCTCTGCAGCTATCACTCTTGAAAAAGTATTTTCACTATATTCAGTTATTCTCTATGTTCTCTCCTGATCCCTTCCGCCTTCATTTTCCTCGCCACTCCAATTATTGTAATCATCACCCCTACATAACACTCTGTCTGTACACCTGCGTAACCATTGAATCTGTTCTTGGAACCAACGTTGATCGTACCTTCCTCCACAGTTTTGTTTCTGACTGAGCGCATTTGAATAAGCTAGATCCCACAACTAAGCTATTCTACGAGCTAAGGAAATCCGATCTATCACGATTGTGATTCATAAAAGAAATGATCGTAATATTATGTATCTCTGTTGCGACTATTATTACAATAGTCGCAACAGAGATACAGAAAATGCAGGAGAAACTGCAGTGGAGCCAAGACATTCTTTTAAAATTATATACCGCTCTAAAACGTTCAAACTGCATAGCATTTTGAGAATTTCACAATTTCGCCGGATCGAGTTACCACCTGAAAATTACCAATTTCAATATTAATCGGAGCTTGTATCGCCGATATGAATTGCTAGTTAGAAGAAGATAGAATGAATGTCTGACCTTTTCGCAATATCTTCTGGTTTCCTCCTGCTCACGGAACCGTGCAATGTTCTGTTTATGTGAAGCGATCGAGGATTTCTACCTGTTCTTTTACATGTAGACCTAGCTGCTTCTCTCATTCAAACTGTTTGCTTACAGTTCACCTGATTCAAGGATGCAGGCGACTTGTGTTAGGCGGGCAGCAAACAGCCATACACAGGTGCTGATGTTAGCCAGCGTTTCTCCAACCCAGGCTCGCACTCATTCACCTTTACATCCCTGCGTATAATTATATGAATACTCTGAATGGTAGAACTGTCGATCAATTGTCGCTGTGGTGACTTGAAAATAAAAGGCAACTCACTGTCATTGTCTGCCTTCATTTTCGACAAAGACTAGACATCTTTACAATGATCATTTAGAATTATTAATTTGTTAAGATAATTAATATGGCGCCATTTCAATAATCACAGGCGCATTCTGCAACAGCCTCAATGATGTTAAATGTCACTAAGCACAGAAATGTCATCATAACACAGAACAGGGAACAGAAAACTAAAAGGGTCACCAGTGGCAGGCCCACGCACATACGTAGAACCCAACCAACAGATTTCAATCCAAAGTTGACAGATAGCATCATGGTCAGAGCCTCTGTATCAAGTGAGTCGTAATTGTGAATCGACGACTTGATAACGTCACCATGAAACCTCGATGAAGTTGTTCCGTTTCATGAATTGTCGCTAAATAAAATAAAATAATTTAAATTACGGCACATTACAGTAGATACAGACCATCTGGCGCCGTAGGTGTCTGTTGTGAACAGACAACACTGTTCACATTAATTAATGTCATTGCGACCTACAATGTATGCATGTAAAGAATGGTCTAGCATGCAACGATGTCTGGGTCTTAGTTTGCAAGACGTGTGCTGTCACGTTTTCACATGGCATCGATTTTTTGGCGACGGCCGATATCTCGTCTATGTAGGTCGGTCGATAACAAATAAATCGTCTTTAACTGTTTCACCTGTTCCAGTTTTGATATTGTGCACTTGACATTCAGAGTCGTTGACAAGTTTCTCCAGGACCTCTGTTGTCAATGTTATAGTGAATTCTGAGTCACAATATCCTTGAATTTATTAGATCGATTTGAATACCAGGGTATTTGGGTATCAAATACATGTGTATAATGACAGTAATGTAAATGTAATTAACAACTTCTATTGCGCCGGTACCTAATGCACAAGGCATCAACCGATGGCACATCAAAATCAAGTCGTAATCAGGCCAGTATCCAGAAGATCAATCCGTAAGAGTGTGTGCATGCATGTCTGCATGTATGACATGTATGTATGTACCAATGCTTTTTTATGCGTGACTAAAAGTAAAAGCTTTAAAATTCATTGCCCAGTTATGTTAATTGTGGTCTAAGTTTAAGACCTACATTCATTTCATTCATTTCAGATATTTATATAGCGCCCCTTCAAGATTTCTACTCAGAGGCGCTCCCGACTACAGCGCGGACACTGAATCGGAGTTTCACGCCGAAGCGCATGAGCAATTGCGAGTGAAGGACTTGCCCAGGGTCCCTACGCGGCGGCTTGAGGTGGATTCGAACCCACAACCCTCTGGCTGCAAGGCCAGAGGGTTGTGGGTTAATATGAAGGACACAAAGCTTCAGTCATTATCCAGAAACCTTGTCAGGGTAGGCTTCACAGCAGATCGTGGCATTTTTAGAATACGCCTAAAACCGATGCGCCAGAAACATAATGATGCTCATGTAAGGTTGGGCTTCACAACAAAGTAGTGAACATTTTAATAATACTCTTAAAACCGATGCGTCAAAAGCCTAATACGCTGTAGAAAACGCTCGACGCGATGTTTCAATCACCTCATTAAATATTTTCCGATATTGTGAACTGGCATTGTGGCAAAAAAGAACTCTGCGTGAGAATCTTTCAGCTACTGCAATGTCTTTTCTTAAGCAACCAACCGAATAGTGGCTTTCCCACAGGAATAATAGGCCATGGTCTGAAAAGTTGCACTCATTTTAATATGAAGGACACAAAACCTCAGTGCAGTAAGAATCCAGGCATTCAGCCGTGTCTGGTGTCAATGGGCGACCCTCTCCCTTCTGTTAGCTTGGTAATAGGCCTTAATAGAACGGTTGGATAATAAATCACACGCATGCATCAGCATATACCATAATGCATAACATGTGTGTCGCCATGTCCGTGGGAATAAATCTCCACGAAGACTGTCGATGACATGTATGTTTGGATTGGTGGATGCCAAGCATGTATGTATGTATGTATGTATGTATGTATGACATGCATGTATGAGAACTTGTTATAACGCCCCTTTAAGATTTCTACTCAGAGGCGCTCCCGACTACAGCGCGGACACTGAATCGGAGTTTGCGAGTGAAGGACTTGCCCAGGGTCCCTACGTGGCGGCTTGAGGTGGATTCGAACCCGCAACCCTCCGGCTGGAAGGCACCGAACATACCCCTATACCACCGCGTCCCATGTGAGTACCAGTTGCGGAACTGCACGCTTTGAGAAAGGACTACAAGATGTCCATTATGGTAGACAAATTACTTAAACTATCTCATTGGCCTTTGATAACAAAGTCATATCTTGCAAATTTAAACTCTCCTTGAAATCGATTGTTTAAAGTAAATACCTCGATACAAGTAACCGTATATTGGTAGAACATCATCAGCATTCTACGTCGTTATGAAAGTCAACTGATCAGATTAAAAGCATTAATGCATTCGAACAAAACGATAATGTATTAATAAGTGTCTAATTTGCGGGATAAAGTATAGTGCAGTAAAGGTTATCCTAAACGTCTACGACGTTGTAAAGTTCCAAAAGTGTCAATTGTTATATAGAATGAAGTTTACTGTAAGCTATACATTTCTACAAGATATAGACAGCCAATTATTTAGGCTTCACTGCTATTAACAGTTTCGTTCTAATTAATCACCAAATTTAGATATACCAACTGATTTTCGAAAGAACTGTTATTACTGCGACAACCCCAATCAGCAATTTACTGACAGGCTTAAGTGAAAAGCCGGCGTTTGATGGTATTTTATGTGGAAGATCACCGTTGCAGTTGTCCTTCTGGCATTGGCAACTGATGGCTTGATATGGCGTTCCATCTGCAGTGAAACCGTTGTAGCTGTAACAGCAGCTACTGCCGTAGGTGAAGAATGTATAGTTGAACTGTTTATATTGTTCACTGTACGTCAGGCATTGGTCCACTTGAAACGTCAGCTGACCAGTGCAGTTTCGAGTAACGCCATTATATTCTACAAAAACAGTAGTCTATTTGATATTGTAGTCCAGTGTTTATGAAACAGAAGAGACAGAGGTGATATGCATTCAATTTAGGGATACTTTTCAACCATGGAACACATTATAGTTTAATGTGGTAATAATAATATTATTATTGCTTATGTCGATTCTCGTGAGTTCGGGAAGGAACCATGGTCATGATACAGAACCAGAACTTATGAGTAACTATTCAGAATAGTTCAGAATAGACCAGCTCTCCCATCCGTATGGGAGAGCTGGTCCTCAGCTATGGAATTTACTACACCATGTATGGTTTACACTTTTCACTTTCTTACTGTATGTTACAAAGAACTGGAGACGTCTCTTGCAGGTCTTAGACGTCAAAACATTCGTGCCATTTAAGTTTCTGAGTAATAATAAGACATGACCGTTTATTTATTTAGATATTTATTCACTCACTCACTGACTTACTCGATTACCTAATATCATTTATATACCTCACGATTCAATTGACTTTGCAAAATGACAATATTTGACTTACTCTGTGGTCCTGCGACGTCTTGGTATATGAATTCACATACTGGTCCGTTGCATGTTGGAGCATTAGCTGCGCTGAAAGGTTCAGAGCACGTCGATTCCATGGATTGCAAACTAACATACTGGCAATTGTAGCAAGAGACTGCAACTGATCGCTCAACCACTGAGCCAACCAGTACGAACAGCAACGCCACGATATTAATCATCTTCCCTGCAAAGATCCATGCAAGAAACTGTGATCAATAAACATGCAATGTATGTATGTATATTATTTTTGTGTATGTATGCATGACATTGCATGTATGTATGTATGTATGGCATGTAGGCCTATGTATGCATTTTATTCAAGTACGTATGCTAGTATGTATGCTATAATGCTAGTCTGTATGTGTAATTGAATTGTACATGTACATGTATGTAGGACGCATTGTAGGTCCTATGTATTTATGTATGTATGTATACTTCTATCAGAGCACTTGTATAATAGCGCTCTATAGGTAACTCACATGGGCGCTCCGGAACTGTTACCTAGGATTGGACCTACAGTAGGTATAACATTTTGTTTTAAGTTAGGTGACTAAAAGCTCCATTGTTCAATACGATCGCAGGAGAGGCGTCCATTTCTCCTTTCTCTGTAAGAAATCCATAAATGGACGAGTCTCACAATCCTGTGCACTGGGTCATTGCATCCCAGGACTTGTTGCTTACTTCAACGCTTACGCCGGTATTGATACTGTTGCTGAGATCGTATAGGAATACGACGTGTCCAGGGTCGCCATAAGGAGTTCATTCAGTGGGTGAGTTTCCGAAACTGTCCCATTATACATACATCCAATGCTCTAGCCGAATGCACTAGGCCTACATATTACTCCAACTGTTTCGAGGAAGTATTAACTTTCTAAGTCTACAATAATTGTAGATATTATAAATGACTTACAGAATGAAGGCAATTGAGCCAGTTGAATTTCTACCCAGCTCTGTGCAACGGATGAAAGAATCTAACTTTTCTGTATCGTCAACCTTCTGTTGAGTAGTTCTGGTGTCCTCTGGCAGCCAAAACTAAGGTGTGAAGTTTTCCGAAATTTGTCATGCGTCTTCTTAAAGCTTTCTTCTTTGTTAATACAGAGGATCAAATGAAGCGAAGCAGCGCCTGGGCAACATCTATAGAAGCCTGTTTTTTTTATCAACTTCTTTGTGATGGTGTAAACTACAACAGATAGAACGCGTATCAAAATCTTTCATCCGTAACCAAATCAGAGCCGCAAGATTTCTTTATTTCTTCGTACTCTTTAGAAAACTTACTGCAGCGTCATGGAGATGAATGCTACGCAAAACAGGTTTTACTGTAGATTGGTTCTGCGGTGTATCTCTTACCGTCAGTGCTCATGTAGTTAAAACGACATAAACAGAAACGAGGAGGTTAGTTGCGCGTCTTTGCATGCGTTTCTGAGTGGTGCAATATTGTGCAGAATACCGAAATAAAGATCAACGATACATTGCCCGTTGCATGTCCTTGTGAGTCTTCTCTTGCCGTCTTGTGCATAAGACTTAATTACATTAAGAACTTGGATATGTAGGCATACACTGACGTCACCTTAATCTTTATGTGGTGAATGAGACTTTTAAAAGCCATAGCACAATATTTGTTAGGCTCATAGCATCATAGCACGATCTCATGCACTGAATCGCCTATTAGAACATGGAATAAGCCTGAGCAGAGGTCAATTGGAAATTCAATGTTTATTTCCTAATGCGAACAATAAGATATTCGTATCCGAGCCAGCACTCGTATTCCTTACCTGCATGTCACAGCTTGTTCCACGAATCAGAATGACATAAGGCTCTCTTTCGGACGGTTGCTTAAAGCTCAGAAGGCCTATATAAATCCATAAATTATGTATCTGGCCAAATTTGCTGCGTTTAGCTTCGTCGTAGTCGTAAACTCCAAATATCTATATCGCGATTTTAAAGCTAATCGCAGAGCATCAGCTTATTCACGAGCTTTTTTGTTGTATCAGAGATCGATGCCCAGTGGACTGAATGGAGGTCCGAGTTCGGTTACCAGATTATATCAGAGAGGTTGAGCAGCTGCTCAGACGGGCTTCGTTGAGGGTGAGATAGTTCGGAAGGCGGAGGATGGGACGTATAAGAGTAGGAATTCTTGAAGAGGTGAGACTTCGATTTTAGAATGAAAAGCCTGTGGCTTGATAAGTAGAGGTGACTGAGGCAGATGATGTTGGGTGAGTGGCGACATTGATGGGGAACTGAGAATAATGCGGAATTCTGTTATTTAAAAAATTCTTCGTCTTGAGAACTCTGCTTGATAATTTTTGTTTGTTTGGACTTCTATTTTGACTGAGTCTATATTTCGGTGTTTTTTCTTGATTCAGGCAAGGTTTTGTTTTCGGACGATGTTTCGTCCCATTAATCATTAGATTCACATAATTTGGGACAAATGTTGTGTGCAAAGGTTAACTAAAAAGTTGATAACTCTTAATTAAACTTGGTATCTCTTGCCATCTCTGTACACTGTACAGGTCTCTCACTCGAAACTGAAAACACTGTTCTTTTCTAAATCCTATCCTGATTCTTCCTCTTCCATTACTTCCCTCGCCGCAACGAACCTTACGAATACGATTAATTAAAGTAGCCTAATCATCGGATATATATAGTCGCAACAGATGTATGGAAAATGGTATCCGGACTTTACCCCCAGCCCATTACTCCCCTGCCATTACCCCCGACCATTACCCCCCGTAGGACATTACCTCCCCTGCCATTACCCTCCCCGCCATTACCCCCCGTTTGTGTACATTTGATTGAGCTGCAAATCTCAGATTTCGCGCGGAACTAGTGTTAATTAATTGGCACTTAGCGCCTATTGACACTCTCAATACTTAGAACCAGTAAAGTGGCACCTTATTCACAAAATTTGTACCATGGCTTACTTAATGCTTATTTAATTCCTGTCAATCACATTGTGTTAAGTTTAAGCTTATTCACACTTTGGACCATGTATTGTTCTTTGGATCACCCACTCACTAGATAAGTAAATATGCTGCAGTATATAAGGCTCCAGCAAAATCACTTTTTACTCTTGCTATCTGACTAGCAGTTGAGATTCTGAGACATGGAGAAGGTTCAAAGCATACGTGGAAAGCAGAACGGGGGTAATGGTCGGGGGGTAATAGGCCGGGGGTAAAGTCCTAGACCCATGGAAAATGCAGCAGCGACTGCAGTTCAGTCTAAGAATTCTTTTAAAATTAAATACCGCCTAAAACTACTAATCGTGATCAACACTTTGTGAAGCGCGCAATTTCAACGAATCGAGTTAATGCCTGAAAAGTACAAATTTTAATATTAATCGCAGATTGTATCGACGATATAAATTGCAAGTTAGAAGAAGAAAGAATGAATACCTATGACCCTCTCGCAATAATTTTAATACTTATGTTTTTCTCTTGCTCTCGAACTCGTGTAATATCCTATATATTAGGCGCAATGACGAGTTCTACCTGTTCGTCTACAGTAGTTTTGCTGCTGTCAATAAAACTATTTGCTTTGCTTTTACCCGAATTAACGATCCAAGGCTGTAGGCGACTTGCGTCAGGCGGGCAGCATCGGACATCCAGGTGTTGAGGCTAGCCTGCATGTATTCCCACACATGCTCGCACTCATTCACTCAATATTCCTGTGGATATATGAATACACTGAATGGTATAAGGATGAGACACGAACTTTCATCAATGGTGCGAAGTCGATGCGGTTGTTTGAATATAACAGCCCGTAGAGCATAGATATATTTATAACCAGACTCATTGTGATTATCTGCCTTCATTTTGTGATCGATCATTTTGAATTTATTTTCTTATTGAGACATTTAATTTGACGCCATTCCAATAATATAATAAGAGGTGCTCTCTCTCTCTCTCTCTCTCTCTCTCTCTCTCTCTCTCTCTCTCTCTCTCTCTCTCTCTGTCTCCTCTCTCTCTCCTCTCTGTCTCCTCCTCTGTCTCCCCTCTCTCCCCTCTCTGTCTCCTCTATCTATCCTCTCTCTTTGTCTCTCTGTCTTTCCGTTTGTTTCTCTGTCTCTGTCTCTCTCTATCTAAATGATGCTAAATATAATTATTAAGAACAGAACTTTCATCAGTGCACAGAAAACTAGAAGAGTCACCAGTGGCGGGCCCACGCACAATGGATTCAAATCAAACGTTTACAGATAACATCCTGGTCAGAATCTGTTGATCAAGTTGCGTTGATGAGATGGAGCGAAGACAAGACCGTTACACAAGATAACGTCACCGTCAGAGTAGTCCACTGATATTGTTCAGTTACCTTGAACTGGCTCTATATAAATGCCATTTAAATTACGGCACATTGCAGCCAATAAATCATCTGGTAAGGTAAGTGTCTGTTGTACACAGACATCACTGTTCGTATTAATGTCAGTGTGACCCATGTACAAGCGTGTAAGGAATGGTCGATCAGGCAACGTTGCCTTTAATTGTTCGCAAGCCATGTGATGTGCCGTCAAGTTTGTACGTGGCCTCGATTCTTTTTGCCGCGGTTGATATCTCGTCTATGTAGGTCGGTCGATAACAAACCCATTATTCGTCTTTAATTGTTTCATCTGTTCCAGTTTCTATGCTGTGCATTTGGCATACAGGGCCGCCGGGGAGTCTTTTCTAGACCTCTGTTGTTAAAGTTGTAATTAAATTTTGATACACAATATACTCAAAAATATAGGGCTTATTTCTACGGATGTATGTATTTATGGACGTCTTCATACATGCACGTACGACATTGTATGCACGTATGTATGCATGTCTGCATTCTCTATGCCTGGCCAAGAGCTTGGAAATTCATTGCCCAGTTCAGTTCATTCTGTCAGGTTGTCAACGTCGTTCACGTCTAAACTTAAGACTCAACCATTTAGGCTACAACTTGCCTATCAACTGATTACTGTTTTCCTCGTATTTCGACAAGGCTGCTCCAATAGACGGTAAATCATTTCTGAATACAATTGAACTTGTAGAGACCATCGACTAATCCCTTGTGCATTATGATGATGCTGTATATTATAAGTCATTCGTTTAAAGTCATTTAAGTGAAGACCGTTAGCTGTGTGTGTGGTAAAAGACTTTAGACTAAGAAGACATTTATTGAAAACTTTCTTTATAATTACATAACCTTCCTTTTCTTTTTAGCACAAGCAAAATCTGCTTCTGCCTGCTTAGCAAAATTCATGAACTGCGTTACTTCTTGCGTATGCATAATCCGTTTTCAATTTTGGAAAGAAGGATGGATCGAGAGGATTGAAAGCAGTGATTCTTACATAGAATTAGGCCTACTTAAACCACTTTGATGCGTACAACTGCTAATAATAAACTATATCAGTACTTTAATACGCCCGAAGGCAGAAACAAAACATAGGGCCTACATTAGGGTGGATTGAAAAAAGCGAAAATTAGAATTCCGAAATTTAATAGCAACCAAAAGTTGCCCAGTGGCATGGGCTCAAAAAATGTCGAAAAAGTTTTAAAAAATTTTAATGTCTCGAGGCTCCCCAAGAGGGCCAAAGTGAGAAAAATAGCGTTTTTCCGAGAAAATCGAAGATTTTCTTTTAAAATATTCTAATTGACAACTAATTAACTGTCATTCAATATACCGTTGGAAAGAGCTCTTAAAACTGAATGACACGATGTATTAATTTCCAGAATATTCCCGTATTTATAGAAGTTATTAACTTTTTACCATTTCCCATGTTTCGCGACATGTCGCTAAGTCTGAAACGGTTAAACACTAATAACTCTTTTACCCTTCCAGATATTTCAACCGATATTATGTCATTCAATTCAGCCGTGGACCGCCGTTCCAACGGTACATTGTGATGCGGGATTATTTAACAGGACACATTTGTTTTAATTTTTTTAAAGTTTTAGTATAGTTTTGTTTGCAATCTTTCATTGATTCTGTTGTCATTTAAGCTGTATGTAGGCTATGAATACTTTGTCCGATGAATTGAGCGCTAGGAACTTTCCATTTTGTTCATGAATAATTGCGAAATGTCGAAGCATAAAAGCTACAATGCCTACTCGTTCTAAAACATAATTTTCGATGTTCGAACACAGACAGGAACTACGGCAGACTGTTCTACCCTATATGAGAAATGTATCTCTCTTCAACTGGTCCGCTATAGCTTGGTCTTCACTCTCTAATGCCTTCTCTTCAGCCTGGATTTATGAAATTCCACTCGACGGAATCTCTTATGGTGAGTTTTTTTATCAGATATATTTCATTATGTGGGCCGTAGCCACATCATTCTACTCTCCCTCTATGACATCATGTTCCGCTTTTGACACTGTTGATCACACCATCCTCTTAGACCTGCTGTCTAGGTCGTTTGGGATTGTTAACTCTGCTAGTCTGCTCTTCTTTGGTTCCATTCATGCCTTACCTTCTTGGCCCTGCCGTCACCGCCGCTGCTCTGGTTGAACGTAATCTAGAGGCTTCAGCTGTTCTTGATTGATGGTTGTCCGTCAACCTTTTTTTCTAAACCAAGACAAGACCCAGTATACATTTGGCTCAGTAGCCATGCCCAGCTTGCCAGGATTGACTCCGAGTCCGTTCGCCTTACGTTCCCCAATGTGCACTTTTCTTCATCTTTGCATTATCTTTGATTCATTCTGGATCCTGTCCTCTCTCTGTCTGATCATATCAATGTTGTCTCCCGTTCATGTTTCTACTTAAGCGCAACTTAAAATCAGAGGCGCTCCCGACCCAGGCAGTGTATTAACTGACAAAAAGAGAGGTTTCACGTGCTTGAGGAACTGGTCAGAGGAAAGAGAAAGGAAGTCAGTCCTAAGGGACTGAGGCAGTCGGTTTCAGCTGGAGGACCAATTAAAGCGAAATTCCTAGACCTATGGCTCACATATAGGTACGCATTCCAGGGACAACCAAATGGCTACAGGCCGAAGACCGAAGGGAGCAAAGGCTATGGAAAGATAAACTAAAGTACACTAGGCCTTGAAATAGTGATAGAGAGAGAACAGGATCGAGAATGAATTAAAGAACCCTTGTCATTAGCATGTTGGTGGAAAAGGACACCGAGTGGACCAAGAACCCTAGGTAGATCCGAGTATACAAGATGAACAGAAGGGGAACAAGGGCAAGGCCCTGAGGTAAGCCATAAGACAAATGGACACAGGCAGAGCGGGTAGGACCGAAAACTACAGAAACAGAGCGATCCGTAGGAATGAATGAAATCAAAGAATAACAGAGTCAAACATACCAAACGACCTAGACAGCAGGTCTAAGAGGATGGTGTGATCAACATTGTCAAAAGCGGAACTGATGTCATGGAGGAAGAGTAGTGACATGGCCACAGTCAACATCATGAAATATATCTGCATAAAAGATTCCGTCGAGTGAATTTCCTAAATTGAGACGGAAAAGAAGGCATTAGAGCGTGAAGTTCGAGGTAGTTGAACAGAGATACATTTCTCAAACGTGGGTAGAATAGTCTGCCGTAGTTCCTGTCTGTGCTCGAACATCGAAAACTATGTTTTAGAACGAGTAGGCGTTGTAGCTTTTATGCTTCGACATTTCGCGATTATTCATGAACAAAATGGAATGTTCCTAGCGCTCAATTCATCGGACAAAATGTTCATACAGCTTAAATGACAATAGAATCAATGAAAGATTGCAGACACAGCTATACTAAAACTGTAAAAAATTTAAAACAAATGTGTCCTGTTAAATAATCCCGCATCACAATGTACCGTTGGAACGGCGGTCCAGGGCTGAATCGAATGACATATTATCGGTTGAAATATCTGGAAGGGTAAAAACGTTATTAGTGTTTAACCGTTTCAGACTTAGCGACATGTCGCGAAACATGGGAAATGGTAAAAAGTTAATAACTTCTATAAATACGGGAATATTCTGGAAATTAATACATCGTGTCATTCAGTTTTAAGAGATCTTTCCAACGGTATATTGAATGACAGTTAATTAGTTGTCAATTAGAACATTTTAAAAGAAAACCTTCGATTTTCTCGAAAAAACGCTAATTTTCGTAACTTTGGCCCTCTTGGGGAGCCTCAAGACATTAAAATTTTTAAAAACTTTTTCGACATTTTTTGAGCCCATGCCATTGGGCAACTTTTGGTTGCTATTAAATTTCGGAATTCTAATTTTCGCTTCTTTCAATCCACCCTAGCCTACATCTACAAATCTGAACAAACAAAATCAAACGCACAGACTGCGAAAATGTTCGTAAAGATTATTTATGCAACTAAATTTACCGTTCAAGATGCCGACGAGTTCAGAGTCACAAAGAAAGTGCTCAACAACGTAACACCAGAAAATATCCTGGAGAAAATTAGATGTCGAATGAACTAGTCGCCTATAGAACATCATGCGACGTTTCTTAATAATGTGATGTAAGTCTAGTCTACCAAGGCCACAAATGAAGCCTTTAACAGATTCCCATTTATTAAAACCAAATAACTTTCTATAAACAGAGTTCCAACATGCATTCAGTTCATCTTCTTGTCTCACTGTGTATTTAACTACGGCTGAGGCGTAAGTTAATATTGGCAAGCAGTAGCTTTCTTGTAAAGATAGATGAACCAACTCATTAAGATCTTTGGCACGTGCGTAGATACAATTACAGGCAGAGAAGAAAGATCGTCTCACCGATTCAGTGTTAAAATTAAGCGATTTACCATGATTAATCATCACACCCAAATATTTTATTGATTGCACCCAAGGAATCGATACGTCTCCCAGAGTCATGGGAGTAACTGCGAGTTTAGCAGATTTACCTACAGCAATGCAATGGGACTTGGAAGGATTAAACTGTAGAGACAAATCATTAGAGATAGACATACATAGGTCAAGCATATTTTGTAGCCCATTAACAGATGGGCATATTAACAACATGTCGTCCGCGTAAAGCAGACACCCAATAAATAACGAGTTGATGTGACATCCTATATCAAGTTGGCGCAGTCGCACAACAAACAAATTAATGACTATGTTAAACAGGGAGGGCGATAAAACGCTCCCTTGTCTCACACCAGAAGTCACTGAGAAGCAGTATGAAAAGCAACTGCCCCAGCGCACCTTAACCAATAATTTACTATACCAATTTTCTAAGAGAGATACTATGGGGGATGGTATACCCGCGTGTAACAAAGAGTCGAACAATTTGTTATGTACAACACTGTCAAAAGCTTTTCTAATGTCCAACGAAGCCATAAATACGGAACTACCATTATTGGTGAAATGGTCGACGGTTGTCCTTAAAGCAAATATAGCTTCAGTACAACCCATCCCACGTTTTAAACCAAACTGCAATTCATCAGTAGTGAGAAATTCATCACAAATTAAAAGAAGCAAAGTTTCAAATACTTTATATATATGCCAATTGTTTAAGCATGATAGCTAACAAAACATCTGAAATGATTTTCTCAAATAATAATAAATCTAATAATTGATGAAAGTATGGAAGTGCACAAAATATATATAATATATCCTGAGTAGTAACCTTGAAGGAGGCGCTATATAAAACTTCGTAATGAATGAATGAATGAATTAATATTGAACACATGTATGACATTGTATGTATGGTATACTGTGACAATTCAATTCTCTTATATTTTGGTCCTTGATTTGTAGGCTACACTTATTGTTCAAGTTGTTCAAATCACATATTATTATCATTCAAGTTTTCTCAACATAATGTTATATCTACGGTGTTGAAAGCTTTAGCCAAGTCAAAAAATTCCTATTGTAAACTAATTTATGTCAATACACTGAAATTTGTCATGCATATTTAGCAGTGGCATAGTCGTAAAGTGACCAGATCTAAATCCGTATGGGTGAGCGTATAAGATATTCATTTTCTCACGTCGCTATAAAACGTGCATGAATATTGACATCAACGCATCTCTATGACAGCCTAACTTCTTCTTTTACCCATCAGATTATTATTTCCGAATTCGTCTCAAGTAGAAACAAAATAGATCGCCTGGAATTTCTATCATGTAAAAATACAGACTACGTTAAATTAGCGCAACCCTAAATCACTGTCCATACACAAGAAGCAATAAGGCATAGACAGCAACTGTCGTAATGGTAACAATATTGCCAGACACAAGTTGAAAGTGACCGTCGACTGATGCCTTGGGCATTGTGGTGACGGCGCTATAGAAGTCACTGTATAAGAATAGATTAAGCTGAAATCACGTAACTAACTGATACTCAATTTATCATGTTCAATGTGCTTACCCACCGTAGCCTGAATATTAGTTTTCGACTGGACTTCTCCAACTGAATACTTTTTATAACACGCACTCATATATTTTGTGTTTAACATCGACTGCTGTCAGGTGCATAACTACTGTATAATGGCGCGAAATTATTAACTGGATTAGGTAAGGTTTTGCATAGAAAAGTAGAGTGCATTAATAGTTATCATAAAAGTTTAAAAGTCACGAAATTCTAACAGTGTGCATCATTTAGAAACGAATCGAACTACAGATTCAGACTGATCGCTGATTCGAAGTGATCAACTGGTCATCAATTTTATATGACATTGTCTCGACTGATTGTCAAAAGAACTGTTATTATTGCAACAACGACAATCGCTAGTTTACTGAAAGGCTTGGTAGGGAAGCTGGCGCTTGGTGTGCTGTATTTGGCAGTCGATGATAGATATTCGGCGTTCGGTGATATATCGCCGTTGCAGTTATCCGTATCGCATGCGCAACCGACGATAGTTATAGTCGAATTATCTGGATTGGTAAAGTGGATCACAGAACAGCAGGTGCTGCCGTAGGTGTAGTATGTATCATTGCTTTGTTCAAGTTCTTCTTTGTACATACGGCATCGGTCTGCTTGAGAATTCGTATCGTAAGTGCAATTTCGGTTATAGCCAAAAAATCCTAAAATAAATTATTAATTTATCAATGGCCTCAAACTCGATCAGCTTCATGGATAAAGAAGAAGTAAATGCTCTCAAACTCATGGACTTATCTGCTGCTTTTCAATCAATCAATCAATTTCGTTTATTCTCGACATGAAGCTGACAAGTCGCAACTTGTAACAGGTAACAGATAGGTGTCTCAGCTCTGAGAGTTAGTTATTAAATGGGTTGAGATATCAAATTAAAAAGTAAAAAATAAAAGAATTAGGCTGTTGGCAAAGTTAGTTATATACTGGAGAATATATGCATTTAGTAGGCCTAGATGTTTTTAAATAATACACGAGATATGAAATTGCGATCGTCCTTTTGGTTGGGAGGAGGAAACCGTGTGGCCTCGGTCTTAGCTCATAGCGGAGGTGGGGGCGGCTTGGAGGAAAGAGTCCACGCAGAACATGGCTCTCATTTGCGTTAATAGCCGCGAATAATCGGCCATCAGCTGAATCCGCCAGCTCCGCAGCGGTGCGCAATAAGGCCTCTGCGCTTCATCCTGGCTATCTGCTGTTCGAGTCTTCCTCTATTGACACCGTTGATCATAAAATATTTCTTATTCGCCTCTTATACTCGTTCGGTCTATTTGTGTTTGCTCTTAATTGATTCGATTCTTGCCCACACCCAAACAATTCGCTTATAGCAGGTAGAACACTTCGACGCCCTCTCTGGAATTGCGATGCATAACACAGGCTCCTGTTTACATTATGCACCTCTCCAATCTGCTTACTATAAACGAGCAGCACTCTTGACTACTACGTGTGCGCTGTCGATACCCATAATTCTTTTCATTTGATTTTGCAACATATAGTATAGTCCAACTCTTCAAATGTAGGGCCTAGTTGTTTCTGCTTGTTTTGTCATAGATACTGATCAGACCAATTTCATTGAAGGGATTTTCTTAAAATAAGTTCTTTATTACTTTCAACTGTCTTTATCCTACTAGCGGTGTCTCGCAAACTTTTTTAACTCCCGGCACACTCAGCAGAGTAAAATGTTTTCGAGGCACACCAATTACATTTGGATAAACTGGATGGTTTGATTATGTCTTCCTCTATTCAGTCTACTGTCGTCCTTTCCATAATTTTGTTGTTCTTGCAAAGAATTTAACCATTTTTCGGCTAATAAAAAACAAATTCCAAATAATCCACATTATTTTATAGTTCATTATTAGTTTTATGTCTGAGTAATAATAGTTAACAAGTAGAAGAACATACCTATTATACTGGGTGTTAAGATTACCGCAAATTTCGTTTTTTCTCCCATATCCAAAGAATATGTGTTTGGGCCAAGCAACCACTGCACG
Source organism: Aporrectodea caliginosa (assembly GCA_020284085.1). NCBI lineage: Eukaryota > Metazoa > Annelida > Clitellata > Crassiclitellata > Lumbricidae > Aporrectodea > Aporrectodea caliginosa. The sequence goes on along the minus strand of JACEVL010000018.1, from coordinate 2,289,639 downwards.
CCCATCGTATTTTGATCTCGCATGTACTCTCGGGGTTAGGCTTTATGATGTGGTCCGGGCCACCACTGTTAACCTCATGCTATATTGCTCCCAAGTTTGGTGGGGCTTCGCTAGCAAGCAGGAACGTGACTCTAGGTGCTTTGGTCCGTAAGAAATAATCCACATTATTTTATGGTTAGCTTCCTACTCAAATCTTTCCCTACTGTTGAAGAACTCAGTAAAAACCCGACCAAGGCCTTCACGATCCTCACCCACGCTCATATAACCGTGTTCTGTCTAGATTTGAATCCCTCACCAGGTGCGGTTTCCTGGCTAGGATGTGGTACAGCTAGGCCACAGTGTTTTAGTTGACTTCATTACTGACTTCTGCTATTAGTTGATAATTTTGTATGTACATCGTTTAATAAAGAACACACTTACTTACTAACTTACTTTATTCAGTTATAATAATATTATTATGCTGGGATCTCCGTAATAATGATGTCGAGAGGAGGGTGAACACATAAATAACGTAGAATAGATAAATGTCATTAGAGTTTTTACTTTTGATCCCAGGACAGCGAATTACTGTGAATGGGAAACAATTCTTAAAATGAAAACATTAGAAAGTAGAAAATTGTATTTATGAAATAATTTGTAATAAAGTCAAATAAAATTATAGAAACTTGTGAATTTAACTTTCTGTCGCGGCACACCTGAAATCTGCCAAGGCACACTAGTGTGCATTGGTTTCCAGTAGCCCCGACTAATTCAGCTCACATTTTGGTATCAGTAAGAGAAATCTGCATAAACTAAAACTACAAATAGTTGAAACTCTCTAACTAAATAAGGACCTCTAAATATCAGCATATTATGCTTCTATAGCTAAGTCACTGCACGGGTTGCCCATTGAGCAAAGTTCATAATGTAATACATATTAACCAATTGATCAATCACTGTTCCATGTTCTACCTTAATACTCAATAAAGTCCTTCAACGAGCATGGCTGAGGTATTATTCTTGGTCGCTTGTTTTGCCTCTCGCACAATGCATCTGAAAGTTCGTCTAATTGTGTAATTTTCTGGTTAAATTCGTTTATGTTCGTGGGTCCTAAGAAGGTCTAGGGTTGAACCCCAATCCCCAACCCCAGACAATTCTCACCCTATTAGCTTCCATTATGACTTAAATGATTATATTATATTCTCGAAACTTTATAGATAAAATATTTAAATTAATACCATAGAAAAATGATTATATGTGCTTCTTTGCAACTGGAAAATCTTAAAATTGCCTTCTGTAAATACATGTAAACTGACTTATATATAAATTCCTGTGACAAATCTGACAATGAGTGGCTTACCCGGGACACTCGTGTCGTTAGAAAATATGATTAAACACGCTGTTCCAATGCATGTTGGAGCACTTGATGCATTGAAAGGTTGAGCGCACGTTGAGTCTGGAGTCTGCAGACTAGCATACTGGCAGTTGTAGCAAGAGACTGCATCTGAACGCTCAACCACTGATCCAACCAGTACGAACAGAAACGCCACGACATTAGTCATCTTTCCTGGAAAATATAAGGAATTGCGATAAAGAAACGTCCATGTCCCATTGTCCATATTGGAACGTTGGGGAGGCGTCTATTCACAGTTATATTCCCCTAAAGCCGGTTATTGGCGAAATCTTAATTATGATCATAATATAAAAATGTCTACAGAGCCCAAAATGCGCGGGAATCAGTTTATTCGCAGGCGCTCATTGAAAGCAGAACTTGACAGCCATGGCTGCACCATAATCAGTTCCGGATAAGAACCAAACGTCCGAAGAGATACGGAAGGACATAAGAAGAAGGTCTTCATCGCCAGCCCAACAGTATAATTGTATTACCTGCATATGTCCGTTCCACAACTTTTGCTATTATTAAGAGCGGGACTTAAAGTATAACATACCGTCTTGGTGCTTAATTTATAGATCTCGATTTATTCTGCCCAGTTATTTGTGTTGTTGTATGCGAGCAGGAACTTGTGCCACGCACATTACGCTAACGACATTATGGAGGCTTTCAGATTTAATTATTAGATTAGATTTAATTTAAATATTTATTAGTTTATACGTCAGAATGTAACTCAAACAAAGACGCTGGTTTACCGAATTTGAACTTCTGGCGACCCTGAGTCGCTGTCTATGCATTAGTTAGCAATAAAGCATGGGGAGAAACTCTCTAGGAATTCAAGCACTGTGAACATAGCTGCAATTTTCATCAAAACCGTAATTGACAAGTTTAGTTCCAAACAATAGACGCATACGTCTCATTTAGGTGCATGTGCTATATATAGCAAGACGACTTTCGTTTAGAATCACACTAAGCTACATGTAGGCTAACTGTCACTTCAGTGACATCAGAATAGTTTGATCCAGAACATAACAAGAGAACCTAACCTTTCTGAATGGTCGGCTTTCTATTCAGTTGTTCTGGTGTCCTCTTGCGGCCTGAACTAATAAGAAGTACAGCACGCCAAGAATGCTTAACGTCTTTTATAGATTGATTTGTGTCTACTTGAGAGATCACGTGACTAACAACTTAGTGCGCGCTCCGGTGTCTACGCATAAAAGAGTTGTAACCCCTAACCAAGACAGAATGTCAACACATCTTTCGACTTTGTATTCTGCAGCAATAAGAAGGTTATGCGTAGGAGTTATTGACTAGGAAGTTGTCTAAAGTAGGCCTAATTCTAGGCTCGTGTCTTCAGCAAGCTCAGCTAGATGAACAGATATTATACAATATACATGTAGGCTACTTAGGAGGTCTTGAGTAAATAATTGGCATTCCAGTGTAGACAATATATTTACCAGTGTTGCGTGATGGAAGGTCTACGACGTGTTGGCTCATTTCGCCACTATGTAGCAGATTTATAACTTTCAAAGTGAATCAGTTAGTAAAGGGGAGAGACTTGTATTACAATACTTATGTAATAATGAACGTGAGACCGTGTACTGTACACACCATCGCATCATTTGATTATGCTCGTCACACGGTCTAACACACTGAGCTGTGAAAACCCTGATCGAATGTCAATCATCATCTCGATTATCAGTGTACTTCTCTGCGTGAAAGATACTGTCTTCCTATCCGCGCGAATGATTTCCAGGTCTGGCCTTTCAAATCGCAATTTGTTCCTGAACTATACAGCAGCACTTGGCAGCCTACTTTTAACCTATTAACCGCCCCAGGCCAAAAATTCTTGGCGACGCACAAAATAAGCGAAAAATGTGAGAAAGTTCTTCTCGGGCTCGATTTCAGAATCACAATTGACTCCGCCGTGCCACAGGCCGAAGCAAGGCATTGCGTATAAGCCTGGTTTAAATGAAACATTTTGGAAAGCACTTATGTCTTGATATCGCTGTTCTGAACGTTTTTGAACAAAAACGGCAGCATGCATTTGACTGCAACTCGTCCGGGTTGCTACCGCCACATAAAACTGCACCGTTTTTATACAGAGCAATCAACATAGCCATTTTCAGCAAAACTCGCGGAGTAAGTTTCTTGTATCATTTGATTGATTTTACATTGATGAACATGGTTCAGCTCATGGCATCTGAGCATGTCCATCTACAGAACTTACATGCATGTAGTCTATCATCCTTACTTGCTGTTGCTACCATACCGAAGGTTGCTCATATAATTATGAATTGCCTAGCGGCCTAGCCTAACACAGCACAACACTAAGTTGTTATAGTAAAGGCCTACGCAACCAGTCATAAAATTAACCACTCCAGCTCTGTCAATGAGGCGCTGACTTTTTCTGTTGGGAGCCGGATATAGCCGGGTTCCGCGACAACTCGTCTGCAGACTTTTCGTCTACAGACATGCAGGCGATTAACATATTAAATTAGATAATAACTCGTCCTAAGACCGTAAATTTTTAGCAAGTTCGGGCGGATTTTTCAAAATAGGCTTCTCCTCGACCTCCTCCTCCACCTCTTCCTCCACCTCCTCCTCCTCCGGCATTTCATCCACCTCCACCTCTTTTCTCCTTCCTCCTCCTCCTCCTCCACCTCTCCCTCTACCACTTAGTCCACCTCATCCTCATCCTCCATCCCTAAAATCTCCTCCTCCTCCACCTTCATCTTTTTCCTCCTAGAACTTCTCGTCCACCTCTTCCTCGACTACTTCCTCCACATATTCCTTCACCTCCTCCGCTCTTCCTTCTCCTTCACCCTCCCTCTCCACCTCTTCCCTCCCCTCCTCCACCTCTTCCTCCTCACCACCTCTACTTCCTCCTCCAACTCCTCCATCACCTTCTCCACCTCCGATGGAAAGAATTTAACGCAATGGACAGCGAACGTGAAGTGCGTGCTGCCAAATGACGAATGGTACAGTCGTGAAAGAGCGTAATGTTATGTGTTTATATTATTAATGTTGTCGTAACCATCATATTTCTACATTACCCAGAAAGTCGAGAACCAATTCGTCAGAGGTATTCGGTCAAAAGGCAATTAATAGGCAGGATGTAATCGGTTCCGGGTAAAAATTCTAAGGTAAGGAGAGACACGGTCGGACGGTCGAACGGAGAAAACGGTGCCCAGTCTTTCTCCATTTCAAACCCAGGTCAAGAGGGCAAAGCTCGTGGTCTCAACTTATGTGATGTGACTCCTGGCCTAGGTTACGTAGTTTGACAACTAAATTATTAAGATTATTATTTATATGATTATTCTTACTACTATTACTTTTATTTGTATTATTATTGTTATGTTTTGTTCTTTTAATTATTATGTTTTAATTATTAAAATTAATATTAGTAGTAGTTGTAGCAATAGTGTAGAATCTCCTGTTGTTGTATTGCTCTTGCTCTTGATATTGTCAAATCGAGATTTGAAATTAATCACAGCCGTGTCCAATAATTGATTAGAATATCTAAACTCGCTTATTCGGGATTCTGAAGGAATCTGAAAACCTGCCGGGAGATTTTATCATTTATAGAAATCTGTTTCTTCACAATGCATTCTGTACTATGTAACAGGTAAACGCACACCAACAGATTCAATCAGCCCTCAGCTCTCTTCCCGCTATTCAGCAGCAATGAACAGCACCACTTGACCAAAATGAATGAGCGATATAAATAGAAATATTGAGAGAGCCCGTTAGAAGCCGAACAAACATGTTTTGGATATTCCCATCTGAACTGTGTAATAAAAAGAGCTTCGATATGTCTGTGTCTGTGCCTTTGCTTCAAGTAGTGTATGGTTTGGATAATTATTCCCAGCTGAACTGTGTAATAAAAAGAGCTTCGATATGTCTGTGTGTGCTTCGACACAAAGGCCTTTGCTTCAAGTAGTGTACTGCAGTGCATTGTCAACTTCCGAAATGCTGAGCACTTCATCTCTTGGCAACACTGTAACAAAGGCCGTGATTTTGTCCCGCAAGGTGGCGGTGACCAATCCCCTTCTCCGTCAGTTGTTGCCTCAACTTGCTTCAAGCCAAGATCACGCCGTCATGTCGCAACAATAATTTGAAAGAGGGCTAAAAGTGGTACTGACTGTCACGACTTTTAAATTTGTGGTTACCAGATAACGTCGTCCCAATACAAAGTTACACCTGTGATTGCAAAAGGTTGAACGCAAACATAACCCTAGAAGTACGCAAAAAGAAAATCATTTGGGCTTAGCCTGGAGCCTTTGAAGGTGAACAGGAGACTTTCTTGAAAATCAACGAAGAATGCTTATACCTTTTTCTAAGTTATAAGATGCTTAGTCGTGTGTAAGGACTTCGATTACAGACTATCCAAATTTGGAATTCGCAGTAGACAGCTGACTTCTTCAGACTGAATATTCACCATAAAATGCCTGTAGCCTATGTTTTAGTGGACTTAACTTCTCGGTAATGACCTGATAACGATCCTGTAGCGCCATTGGTTGGTGACTTATGCTTTATACACTTAAAAATAAACAACACAGGTCTTCATTTCTCAGAGTAGCAAAAGAAACTGACATCAACTCATCTGCATCGTAATCTGACTTCTGGTTTCTCTGACCCATCAAAGTGTGACCGGACATCTCTAACGGATTGCTATTATAGCTCGCTATGTTCAAAATGTAGAAGCAAAGTACACAGTATCGCCTGGAAATTTTCTCATACATGAAGCTCGTTACTTAATAGAGGAGTGATTTAAAATCACTGCCTACTTATTAGCAAGTAAGAGCATAAGGAGCAACTTTGTAACATTGCTAGCAACGTGAACATACCTGCAAGTTTCATCAAGAGTGCAAATTGATATGTTTAGTTTACATGAGTATTTGAGTATGCATAGGCCTACAAGCCCTACATGCATTTATGCATGCATGTATTCACGCACGTATCAAACCATTAAAAAAATTAATGATGCTCGTTTAAGTAATTTTCAAGGGAGCGGCACGTAAGATCTACCGAGTGTGCTTGAATATGTTTGCAAGACAGACTGAAGTGCAACACCGCGCATGTGCATTGTGCAGCGAAAGACTTTCAAGGGGAGGGAGAAGCATCGGTTTTAGTTAAGTGTATATATATATATATATAGGGTACTTCATGTTAGCTATCAAATATAAAGCACCAATTGGCGTTCGTGGAGTCGCTGGGATATTTTAAAACAGAACACTGTTGTTTTAAAAATCACATTTCGTGAAAAATTACATGATCTTCACAGCTAAGTACACGTGAAACGGGAAAGCTGTATTCAGAATATTTAACATTTTACACTAAAGTCATATACTCCGAACGTCGTCTACATTACCATACGTTACGTTTCAACGATTTCATCATGAGCAGAGGGGTTGCACCTAAGTGTTTAGACTACTGTATTGACTTTACATTTAGTAAAACCTAGTGCCATTCTTGAGAAAGTTTTGACGGCAGGAATGCAGGTGATTATGTTGGATCCTTTTGAGGGAGGAATAACATGATCATGGATCAGGTATTTAGGTAATGTTGCACCTTTTGGCTGAGTCACAATGTAGAACAGTTATTGGCTCGCCTGCATATCATGCATCTGTCCCCGTGGAATGGAATCGACTGGCACTCTCTCTTCGTTGCTCAAATTCACTTCCCTCTTTTAAGAAGCGGCTCAAAACTCACTATTTCGCCTTCGCTTTTAATTAAGCACATCTTCTCTTGGCGGCCAACTATCCGCGCCTCAAATTCACATTTCGGTGCTACTGTGTACGTGCGCTACTAATTTAATTAGTTAATTAATAATAATATTATGGCGGAAAACCCCAATGGCTACCATACTCTATAGACAGCCGCACCTGAAATGCCGCTACCGTACAGTTGTCGTTTTAGCAGTAACAACTGGTGGTGGTTATCGTCGTTCCATCTTCAATGACACCGGTGTAAGTAAAACAGCAGCTAGGCTACTACCGTAGGTCAAGAATATATTATTGACATGCTTATAATTACTCTTTATTTTACGTCTGTTATTGAGCAAAGGTCGTCATTTCCCTAATTTTTCTCTTAAATTCAATTCGTTTACACACGGAGAACGATAATCTAATACACCAACGCACCTGTTTCAAGATTAGTTATCATTACTTCATGAGTCTAAAATATTAGGAAAGCATGACATTATAAGCTGAAAACAATTGAGGTTAATGAGTTTCTACGTAGAACAACTGCGGAAATTATCTAACCTTATCTTTAACCTTAACCTTATCTAGCCAAACTTCTGTCGAGTAGTTATGACTCAATCAGCCCATCAATATATATATGTATGTACTAACTGATCAATGACTGATGTATAGAGGGCAACCTGTTAGCGGAACCATAATATTATGTTCCTTTGGGTTTACCCATTTATATACACCCTGCATACGATTGCTTGAGCTATGTGCTTGTATTATTATCATGGCGGTCAATAAATATATTATCTTAATGGACTGTCTTATGTTTTTTAGTTTGTTTAATCTAAGTATTGATTGGCTGTCTATCTTTTCCTATCTGTATTTTTACATCTATAGGTGCCCCTATTTAGCAGGATACATGATCCCTTCTGGGTCTCCGTGTAGCCAGTATATATGTCAAATCGTTGCCTTATTGTTTCATTGTTCATTTTCTCTTCTGATGGTTACAGAAATAAATGATTGAAATAAATGTTTGATTGAGTGAATAAATATATTGATTGACTGATAAAAAATTAAAAGTGAAGCAACCTCGGTTTTAGTGCGTACCTTGGGTTTAATTAATTTATGGGATCACGTGAGTCATTAAAGCCTGTATACTAAAATGTCTATAAAATCATGAGAATTACAAACTGCCTGTATGGATGTAATTAAGCTACAGCAGGCTGAATGCATACTAAAATCATTCATCAGTAACCAAATCAGAATTTCAACACTTATCCCTTCGTATTCTTTAGCAAAGGTATAACAACATCAGCAATGAGAACGCTACGCATAAAAATGGTCGGTTTATTTACTAGAAAGTTGCTCCAGGTGACAGCGTTTTCTCAACAAGACCAGCAAAGTATAAGCACACTCTCAAAGACTCATCTCACGCCAAGTTATAACCTCTTAGGACTGAGAGCTTGTTCATGTCACCTATGCATCATTTCGCTGTATAATTAGCCTACAAGTCATGATATCACAAGTTATTACAGGCGTCTAATTTTACTGTCTAACAGACGACTCGGCGTCCATCACGTCCGACTGCAGATCAGTAACTTTGTTTTACCATCGCCACCTAGCGAGTTGAAAGGTTGAGTCGCTTCTGCTGCGGATTTGTTTCAGTTAAGAAGGCATACTTTGTTCTCAAGCTGCCTTGGCCTTTATGACTGCATCAGGTAGACCCACCCTCCTGATGTGCAATTGAGTCTGGTATAATTATACGGACCGTGTATGACGTCTACAGCCGGGTTATTTAATTATTTAATGCACTGTTTGAGAAAGACATCAAGCTGTCTTTTAATGTAGCCAAATTACCTAAAATGTCATATTTTGTCTATCATGGCAATATCTTGCAAATCTACCTCGAATAAACATTCATTAAAGGCGATTATTTCAAAGCAATAATGCAAGTAACCATAATGAACTAATTGGAAGAACAACCATCGGCATTCAAACGGCGTTATAAAAGTCACTTAATTAGATTAAAACATTAAAGCAATTGAACAATCAGAGAGTGTATATATACATATTATGTATGTATTCAATGTGCATGACAAAGATAAGCGCAGTTAAGGTTATCCTAAACGCTTACAAAGTTCTGAAAGCGACAATAATTTCAGTTAAAAGTGAAATTTTCGCTACGCATTTCTACAAGATATGGACAGCCAATTATAAGGCTTCACTGCTATCAACAGTTTCACTAGAATTAATCACCATGTTTAAATATAGACCAACTGATTTTCGAAATAACTGTCATCATTGCGACAACTACAATGAGTGATTTACTGACAGGCGCAAGTGAAAACCCAGCGTTTCGCATGTTGTCTTGGTTTGGCGATTGACTGACTGGCGCAAGTGAAAACCCTGCGTTTGGCATTTTGTATTGGGTTGTCGATGGTAGACCGTTGGAATTCGGAATTTTGTCTGGTAGAGCTCCGTTGCAGTTGTCCTTCTGACAGTAGCAAGTGGTGAGTTTATAGTCATATCCTATAACGTTACTGCTGTAGGTAAAACAGCAGCCACTGCCGTAGGTGAAGAATGTATAATTGAGCTGATTATAAAGGATGTCCTTGTACGTCATGCACAATTCATAAGTTATCTGGATCGTGCTCGGGATTGCGCAATCTCGGAAAACGGTAGTAGAACCTAAAAAAAAATCACTTTACAAATGTAGCCAAATGTAGCCTTATCAGTGATATTCTGCTGCGATATCTGGCCTCGATATAGAGGACTAATAAAATTATGGCGGCATTGGAATGCATCTGGTAACTTCTGGCCTAAGCCCCGGACTACTCGTGGACTCTGGTCCCCGTGGCTTCTGGTCATAGCATCGAGCCATGTAGTTTCGGGTCTCGAGACTGGCAGTGTTTATTTGAAATTGTATTAAAGTATTTGCTATAACTGAATCAATGATCTGGCGGATTACGCTGGCCGTCGCGTGAGCCAGCCGACGTACAGCGTCATCTTCTTGTCATCTTTCTTAATTATCGGCGTCAGTGGCGTCTACCAATGGGGGTTGGGGAAGGGGGTTGGGAGAGCGATCCCATGGTTGACAGAAGTGGGATGGTTTAACGTTTTGGGCATAAACTGGGGGCTGTTGATTTTCGAGAATATAACGCCATGCAATACGAAAATTAATACAATCGGCCAGAGTGGGGTGGGGTTTGTTCTCACATTCCAGGAGGGTGGGTGGGGGTTAGACGCCACTGTTCGGCGTCTCCTTCCACATGGGTAAGTTATCTTTTTCTGGATTCCTGTTATGCGGTCCAATGTTTTTCGCTACACTTCAACTTATTTCTTGCTCAATATTAGCCTGGCATCATCATGCACCCTTTTGACTTTTCACCCCAGCCAGCAGCGAAATTAGACCAATCCACCAATCTCTCCATTTTCGAATGCCCAGCATGAGTCTGTCAATAATCTTCCTATTCCTTCAGCCTTCGGTAACACACTGCATACCAAATCCAATTTCGCCACTCCAATCCCTCCATGACCGACATACCGTTCACATCCAGGCATAATAACTTGGACTCTTTTGTCACGGCAACAAGGTAAAATGGCCACATGTCCTACACCGTTCTATCGTTTTTCTTGACAGTCGGCTGAAAAACTACTACAGCACCCGATTCATTATAGTTTCCTCATCATATGTAATCCTACTTTATGGAAACGTTGAATTAAACTCCGGTCCGATTAGTATGTATCCCATCGCTCATCCTTATCCGCCGCCTCCTTCTTCTGCTGCTACTACTGCTCCGCCTTCGCCACCACCACCACCACCGCCGCCGCCGCCGCCGCCGCCGCCGCCGCCGTCGCCGCCGCCGCCACCACCACCACCACCACCACCACCAACATCACCTCCTCTTCCTCTTCTGCCTAACGCGACTTCTCATAACAAAAACAAATTCTTACTATGCACACTAGGCCTAAGTCTTGTCTAACATACACACTCTGAAGAAATTAGAGACGTGGCCCTCTCTGATCACCATCCAGACTTATTGAAAGAAGTTTTACTCCTCATTAGTTCATCTATTATGCAGCGCCGTGCCTTTTCTGTTGCTGGCCCTACAATCTGGAATGAGCTCCCTGTGGATCTACGCCTAATGCACAGAGCCATTGCGACCACATTCTTCTCTAACCTCAAGACTGTTCTCGGGATTCCGCATTCTCGGTTAAAGGAAGTAGAATCTAAAAATAATCACTTTATAAATGTACTCTTATCAGTGATATTCTGCTTCAATGTCTGACCTCGATATCGAGGACTAATAAAATTGTGGCGGCATTGGAATGAATCCCGGACTCCTCGTGGCTTCTGGTCATGGCATTGAGCTAGGTAGTCTTATTATTATTATTATTATTTATATTATTATTATTATTATTATTATTATTTTTTTTTTTGCCCGAGGTATCAATGATCCCTCAGGCGATCCAAACAATATCTGGAGATGTTACTGATGGTGGTCTGGAACGGCAACTCACTCGGCAGTGTCTGGTTGGGCAAAGGTACCTCGGAAGGCAACAGCATTAAAGCGTTGGATGATGGTAGACATGCGTTGGAAAAGATAAGATGTTTCTCTAATGTCTCCAGAACTTAGTGTTATACGTGAAATTTATATTATTTCTTATTATTATTATTATTTTTATTATTATTATTATTATTATTATTTTTATTATTATTATTATTACTATTTTTATTATTATTATTATTATTATTATTATTATTATTATTATTATTATTATTATTATTATTATTATTATTATTATTATTATTATTATTATTATTATTATTACTATTAATGTTTTTACTGGTGTCATTGTTAATATTGGCAATACTGTGGTGCTACTGCAGTACTGCTGTTATTATTATAACTAGTATTTTATTTTAACTACCACTTAAGTTCTAATTAAGAAGCAAATACATGATACATGTACATATGAATAATAATGAAAAAGAAGGGTAAGGTTAGTATGAGCTATAGGCATTTCTTGGATCCTGCTGCTCTGTACTTGCTGATTCGTCATTGTAACTGCAATACTTGTTTTTGAGTAATAAACAATTAAATAATAGCAGCTCTTGGTATAATTCCTGTTTCCAGGGATTCAAAACATTCCGTCGACGCTTTGAGCGCATTAACAAGCGAACCCGTGATCCTCAACTGATCTCTGTCCTAAAATCGATCACAAATAAATACCATCACCTTCTGGCTACAGCTAAAGGTTATACTCCTCATTAGTTCACTCCAGATCCTCTAATCCTCGCCTCCTCTAGAAAACTGCAAACCAACTCTTCCATCGGAACTCCGCCATCGGAACTCCTCCAGCCCACTTCCAAACTCTCCTCCTTCTTCTTCAAAAGCTGAGTCGTTCTGTTCTTCTTCTTTGAAAAAATAACTATCCACCGTCTCTCTGTTCAATCACTCGTTTCCAAAACCACCACCGATTCACCTGCAGATACTCGCGACTCTCCATCTCCTCACCGCGATCAATCTTATCTGTCTTTCAACCGATATCAGAGACTGGAGTATCATATTATTATGATATCTTCTAAACAGACAGTTCGAAATCGACCCTATAACCTACCTCCTTACTGAAAGACTGCGTATCTATCCTTGTTCCCATCATTACCAAAATAAATAACCTGTCCTTATCTACTAGCAAATTCCCCCTCCTCTTCAAAAACTCTTTAGTCAAGCCATTCCTCAAGAAACCATCACTCGGTAAAGAAACCCTTTCTAACTACCACACTGTCTCCAACCTAGCATTCATCTCTAAACTAACCGAGCGCATAGTCCTGTCTCGGATAAATGACTACCTGACTTCAAACTCACTCCCAAACCCACACAAATCTGGTTTTACCAAACGACACTCAACCAAACCCTACTCACTTCCCTCTGCAATAAACTTGTCTCTTCCATCTCTCATCAACAAGTCTTCTGTCTCTGCCTTCTTTACATTTTGTGCAGCCTTCGACACCATTGACCACAACATATTACTCCAAAGACTACCTGGTTCGGTTTTACTGACACTGCTCTCCTCTGGATTCAGTCCTATCTCTCACCCGAGCTTGCATGACGACCTACTGGCGGTCTTTATAGTTTCATCGGCGGTCAACAATGCAGAGATTATACGATTAATTGACCGGCTGTTAATTGCCTTTAACATCTTGTAGCCCAGAGATCGCCTCTGACTTGTTTCTCTTGAAATGGTGCTATGTAAATTTTGTTATAACCACAATTCCATTAACAATTAAAATTAATGGTCTAGTATCGAGTCACTTATGCATTTAACTCGTTTTCAATTTCACCAGGAGAAATTTAAGATCAACTTTCCCCGCCCGCTGTTTGTCGCCACTCATCATGTAGAGACTGAGTAATACTTTTATTTCTAACAGCTAACTACTGTTCTAACAGTTCTAAACATAATTATAAAAACGTTCCAACAAAAACGATCAATTGAGATGTTCATTACTTTCTTTTATGATCAATCGAAGACATCTTTTTGCACCTAATCGTGCTTTTTAGATCATTATCATAAATTCGTGCAATATGAGTATCTGATTAATAGTAAAATTCTTGATTATTTATCTGCTAATTTAGATATATACTCAATCATTCCGCAACTTGCTTTCCAACGTACATAGCATTTATTTGCAACACGATTTAGTGACTGCAAAATACGCAACGACTGGCTTACCGTATTGTTGACCTGAGACCTTACTAACAACCGAGTAGCATATTGGCCCGTCGCATTTCGATGCACTTGCTGCATTGAAAGGTTCGGCGCACGCCGTTTCCTTGCAGCTGTAGCAAGAGACTGCATCTGATCGCTCAGCCACTGAGCCAACCAGTACGAACAGCAACGCCAAGATATTAGTCATCTTCAATGCAAAGATCCATAATACAAGAAACTGTGATCATAAATACGCAATATCTAACATTATGTCATGTTTCAAATTAAGTAACTAAAAGCTGCCTTGTTCATAATATATCGTCCTCATTTCCTGTACTAAAGCCATAAATGGACAAATCCCACAATCCTGAAAACTGGATCACTGCATCGTTGAACTTGTCGTTTACTTCAAAGCTTAGTTCGGTTTTGATGCTGCTGTAGATACCGTATAACAAAGCCACTTGTCCAGAGTCGTTATGTAAGGAGTTCACTCAGCATAGGCAAGTTCCCGAAGTTTCCGAATATAGGCCTACAATCCTACATGTACAACATCTACTATAACGGACTGCACTGCGTATTGCACCTGTTTCAAGATATTATTACCTTTGCATATTAACATTTGTAGAAATGCATGACTTACATTCTTACAAAATGAAGGCAAGCGAGCTAGTTGAATTTTTACACAGCTTTGTAATAATAACTGATGAAAGATTCTAACCTTGGAGGAATTGTCAACCTTCTGTTGAGTAGCTCTGATGATCTTGAGCAGTCCAAACTAAGACGTATGGCCTACCGAAAATTATCAACCTCTTTATAGCTTCGTTTGTGCAAAATCGTGTGGGCTATGCAAATGAGGTATCGCAACAATTCGACACTATCTAAGCAAGCCTGGGATTACCAACTGATTTCTAGTGGTGTCATTTAGATTTTAGAACAGGTAGGAGGCATACCAGATCCCTTCATCCGTAACCAAAGCAGAATATTAGCATATCAAATATTTGAATGCCACGATCTAAGAAGTAGAGCTGCACGCAGATTGGTAAATTCTTTCAAATTTCTTTGTATTGATGTATGTAATAATATGAGTGATTGATCGTGTCGACTACGGTGTCTATAAACCCATGCTTTGCAAAGAGGAAGTTACAGCAGGTAGCACACATAGACCTCTACTATGCAAAATCATTCATTCGTTACAGACAATTATTGGTATTAAACTTCGTTTAAGGCTTGGTCTGTGTTAACATAGGAGATCATTGAAGCGGTGTAACATTTAGTCGACATCTATAGACGCCTGGGTTTTACCAACTTCTTTGTGAGTTACAAGAGATAGAACGCGTAGACCTACCAAAATCTTTCACCCGTAACCAAAACAGAAATACAACATTTTCATCTTTATATTCGTTAGAAAACTTATGACAACGTGACCGATGTGAATGTTATGCATGTTTTTAATGGTATGCGGACTGTTCATCAAGGGACGATACATCGAGGAACTATTCATCATGAACGATTCATCAAGGGACTGTTCATCAAAGTCCTTTTCATCAAGGGACTGTTCATCAAGACTCAAGAGAGTTATTGCGCTCTGCTACGGCCCACTCGAGGTGCTTTGCCCGTGTTGGCCCATCAGCTTGGAACTCTCTTCCCCAGTCTCTTCGCTTTGAGTTACTAGTCCTCTCTCCTTCCCAGTTTCGTAGACGTCTTAAGACTTTTTGTTTCCTGATGCAGGCACTGACGCAGGTCGAGAGCGCTGCTGATTTTTGAGCGGCGCTATATTAAATGTTCGATTACAATTACAATTACAATTATTGGATTGGTGAAAATAATTCTTGCTTAAGTGGACGCTCGATTGATAAAAGGAATTTTTCTTAAATAGAAGCTGGATTGATAGAAATAATTATTGCCTGTACAGAATTTGGAATGACGAAAATAATTTTGCTTAAATCGAAGCTGGATTGATTAAAAGAATTATTGTTCAAATAGAAATTGGAATGATGAAAAGAATTCTTGCTTAAACAGAAGCTGGATTGGTGAAAATAATTATTGCTTAAATCGAAGCTGGATTGACTACAAGAATTATTGTTCAAATAGAAATTGGAATGATGAAAAGAATGCTTGCTTAAACAGAAGCTGGATTGGTGAAAATAATTATTGCTTAAATAGAAGATGGATTGGTGAAAATAATTATTGCTTAAATAGAAGCTGGAATGAGGAAAAAACTTTTTTAAAGTAAAAGTTGGATTGATGAAAATTATAGTCTCCAATGAAACTAGAAGTTGCCTTGGTGAAAATAATGATTGCGTAAATAGAAGCTGGATTGATGACTGTTATCATGGACATTGGTATTAAAATGTCATATAAAGAAACTTATATGAAACGGTGAAGCAATATGTTATAATGCGTATATAATAAGGAACGATAAATATTCTCATGATGAACAGTACAAGATTTAAAAGATTTAAAATATTTACAAGATTTTTAACTCAGCTCCCTTGATGAAAAGGACTTTGATGAACAGTCCCTTGATGAATAGTCCGTGACGAATAGTCCCTTGATGAATGGTCCTTTGATGAACAGTCCTAGAACCGTTTTTAATATAGCTTAGTTCTACGAAATATCACGCGCCTCCTTCAATGTCCCAAGGCGTATATAGCTTTTTGCAGTGCACGATGACAAGACCTACGAAGCCACGGTCCATTGCATGTCTTTGTGACCCATATCTTGTCGATTTAGAACCTCATAGGATTGAGAGCATGTGCGACGTGCGTGTCAACTGCCACGTCACCTCTGCGTGATTTCGACGAAGTAGTTCGCCTAAATGCAGAATTTGTAATTGGTCGCCATCTTGGATAGTACTATTCCTGTGTTATTGCCACTGCGATAGTTCGATTCCTTGACCTTGAAAATATTACAATCGACACTACATTCGTTATTGTAGCTTACGTTAGATATTACATATTACTTTTGGGTAGAAAACTACCCCGTCCGTCCTCCGTTTCTAGAGACGTAGCTTCAGCCTACGAAGGTTAAGAAGGTTTACATTGTTCTGAAGTCGCCTTGACCTCTATGATTGCATCAGGTAGACCCACCCTCCTGATGAGCAATCGAGTCTCATTTATGGAGCGTGTAGGACGTCTTGTAACAGCCGGGTATTTCTGTCTCGACGAAGGACGACATAGTAGGAGTCCTACGTGCGTAATTGGAAAGCCTCGACTGTTAGTTGTACATGTAGGCTTCAATACACCTTTGTATATAGCCTACCAACAGGCGAAGAAAGCCTGTTCTGCGTACACTGGGTTTCACCGTCTACCATGCAGTGACTTTGGAGACAATATCATCGTGTGCTGTGAGGGCGGCTACCACCTGTCATCGCCATACAGAATCCTAGCATGTCAACAATATGAATGGTACGAACTAAGAAGAAAAGTTGCACGAAGCTTAGTAAATTCTTTCATAGATTTCTTTGTAAGAATATGAGTCATTGATCGTGTCGGCTACAGTATCCATGAGACCATGCTTTGCCTGGGTTTTACCAACTTCTTCGTTTTAATATAGATTTGTTCTACAAAATATCACGCGCCTCCTTCAATGTCCCAAGGCGTATATAGCTCTGTGCAGTGACAAGACCTACAAAGCTTCGGTCTATTTCGTATCGTATCGTATGTAAATATTTGTAAAGCGCCTCTCGTAGGGTGAACCGTTCAGAAGCGCTCTTTGTGACTCGTATTTCGCCGATTGAGAGCATGTGCGTGTCTGTCACCTGCCACGTCACCTCTGCGCCATTTTGACGGATAATTTTGTCCAAATGCAGAATTTGCTAATTAATATTGAACGTGTTGGAGGTACTGGCGCTAAGTTTACGTATTGTATTTATAATAGAGCTATAGAGTTCAGTTCACACAAGGCGTACCATATTACTCATTCATTCATTCATTAGGGTCCCAAAGAGGGCGGCTTTGGCATTGTACAAACGCTGCACATTTTCATATATTCATGAAGCTGTCTGTTATAATCAAAGTCACTGCATGGTTGGAAAACAGAGTCGTCTCCATTTGTCTGTACAAAGGTTGACAATAATATTTTTTTCCATTTTAGCCAACCTGGGTTTCGCGCTATGGACCAGTCACGTTGCCTTGGTCTCCCAGGGGAAGTGCTTAAGGCAGATTCTTTGGCGAATATCAGAAATTTGAACTATTGAAGTTTGAAGGCTTCGGAAGCGCCGTGACTGGTTGAATATCATTTAGTTGTCATTTTGGCCTATTAGAAGTTTATTTGTCGTCCTCTGTAATCAGAATAATGTTCATTATCATTATTAAATAGCCTATGTTCGCATGTTTCAACAATTTCTTCTTTACCTAGTCCAGGTCGTTTTCCATGACTAGAGTATAAACTCCAAACCTGTCTAACTAGTGAGGTAATAATCTATTTATAGATTTGTTCTTCGCTTCTGCTGCAGATTTTTATGTTAACCTTCGTAGGACAAAGTAGGGTACTTTTCTACATCAGCGGTGTTTGGATAAAGATTGCGAAGCAATTGTATGGAGTTATAATTTGACGTTCCATGTGTTTACAAGTTAAGACCTCTGACATATTCTGACACCAAAATCATTACAATGTCATGTTGTCTGATAAAGTTATTTAAGTTCAAAGTAAAAATCCACCCCAATATGGCAGTCCTAGTCCTAGGAACAAAAAGATCAAGCCAATAATTATATATGATATTATCAGATTTTTGTAAAAATATTATATTAGTACAACTAAATGGCTACTCTCGAGTGTTATCTTTCAAATTTCAAAATATCAAATTTCAAAATGTTTTGTTCCTTGAACATTAAATTTCAGTAGAACTACATTTTTTACTAAAATTACCCGATTCAGTGGTTGAATCCTTCTTGATTTTTTGTGTGCCATTTTTGTAAACTATTTCTGCTAATTGTGTCCTGGTCAGCAATCTGTTTACCTCGAGGCTTATGGCGTTCTTGGAAATTGAACGTATTTTCTCATTTTTATATTCATTGCAATAAATGTCTGGTTTGCTATTATTGTCTGCAGTCAAACTCAAACACGACTCAAATTACATCTTTGCTACGAGTTACAGCTGGTTCCTATCAGCACTGAAATAATAGAGCAATTTTGCTGAGATGACAGCTTAAAATGCTACCATTACAGTGTGGAAATTAAAAAAATTCGGACGCTGCTTCATCTGCCCCCCCAAACCCAGGATCAAGTCTCCGCCTAGGCCTATCGCCTAGGCAGGTGCGTTTAGGCTTGCCCGACGGTTGTGATGCGGCAGCTCACGCAGCCAAGCGTTTCCTTTATGACATGAAATGGGGATCAATCCTGATAAAATTTGTCTTTTTCAATGCCTTTTATTAATCGCTTTCAAAGAGATCTATGCTTTCTCCAACCTATGCAATCTTGCACGAACTAGCATGTTTGTTTTTGCCATCTAGTTTATTCCGAGATATCGAATTTGAAACACGGTAATTTTAGTCTCCAGTCTCGGGTAGCCTCAGCAGTCAGCAAGGATATCTTCTGAGCCCATTGCTGCTACTTGAAGTAATTGTGATCTTCCCTTAGCGGATTGAATGACCTTCCCTTAGCGGAGATAAAGCATTAATGGAGCAATAATGCAGAGAGCTTAGTTTACACCAAGATGGCTCTACGTGCCAGGTGATATCGCATGACCTCACCCTGGCTAAGACCCTTGCACACAAGACCTGAAACTGCCACACTTCTGGGATTCTTCTACCTGCCTCGGAAGCCTTCGATGCCATCCTTAGAGCATGCATTGGGTGAACTATCCCTAGATACGATAGAATTAGATGTACTTAAGATGCTCGTTGAGTACCTTCAAACTACTTCACATAATCTGTTGCTCAGGATTCGCTGACCACTCTTTCATGCCAAAAAAATATGGCTTGGCCTGCATGAAGGCCTCGTCCTGGTTCTTATCTTCAGATAGTCATTAGTCAGTGACTCCAAGCTTAAACCCACGTAAGAACTGTTTGACTCTGTTTGTTCAAGACTTACGCGATCACGGTTATACGGAATCTTACATTCACGTGATCAAAATTAAATATTCGTTTGGCTGCCTCGCATGGACGTTCCTACTTTTTGGCAGAAACAACCAAAGCCAGAAATAACTACATCCAGAAACTAGCAAGACCGGAAACAATCAATGCCAACACACTTTTCAAAACCTGCATTCCCAAAAAATATTAAACAACAAGAAATCATAGTCATAATGTCAGTCTAGCAGTTATACAATAAACATTGAAGGCACAATTCTTCAGAAAGTTACATTGCAAGCAGTGCTGCTGGTTCATTTCAAACACTTGCATGTACATGTAGGCATACAAATAAAATCAAATCAGTGGACGTTTACGTGAAAAGGACAAATATTGTCGATTCTAGTTTCAGAGAAGAGTGCCTGAAGTGGCTTTTGTTAGAATTTGTGATTTCACGGTTTTTTTTCTAATTACATTTGCCTATCAACGCATAAGTTCAATTTAATTTTAATAAAAGTATTTTATGACAAGATGTTGTGTTTCCTTGCGACTTCATAAAGGCGCCAGATCGCGACTAAACTGCATAATTATTTTGTCATAGGCCTAATAATTCAGTGGCAGTAATATTATATTAGTAAAGCTGAAAGGAAATGGCTTCTAATGATTTATAACACTCCATTGCAATACAGTAGCAGTTGCTAAACCTACGACTTCATGTTACGTTATTCTTTAATCGCATATTACTCAAAATGAGCATTTTTGGGGTTGTTGTGTTTACCAGTCTCCATAATCTTTAATAACCAGACATGTGCTGGATAGTAGGCAGATTAACTATTTATTTTACTCTCATTCTGAAGATTTAAAAAATACCAATAACTCCATAGCGACATCCTTGACCCTTTTCACGTAAAGTCCACTGATGTGCATAGATAAGTATGTACATGTATATATACAGGCATGTATTCATGTGCATAATTAATTATATATATATATATGATATATATATATATATATATATATATATATTATATATAGTACTATATATATATATCGATTAATAAAAATAACAAACCGTCTAAAAGCAGACTAAAACCAGTGTATTAAAAGCAGTCAGTCTTGTTTTACTAACTATTCTGTGTAAAATCGGGGTAAATGCAAAGACCACACAGCGAATTTCAAAGTTTAAATTTGAAAGGCAGCATTTTAGCCATCGTATGTTTATGAAGGTTGCCTCGTTCAGGATCCAGAGAGTAAACCGGAGTAGACAGCGTGGCGATAACACATTGGAATTACACGATGAGCGAATATCACGTATAGACATAATGATACCAAAATTTAAAGTAGTGCAGTACATACTGGAAGACCGATAAATGCGAAGCAATACCAATACCAAACAATAGTGTTACAGTATCAAGTTTTGAACATTGAGGTTCACAACCCCAAGAGCTCAGGGTCATCATCTCGGTCCTCGGTTCCTCATTCAAACTCTGTCTCTACAAATATACATATTAACATAAAATAATAATTATAACCCACAATGGCATAGGTTTTTGAAGTGTTAGAACTCTGTTGAAACATATGGCAGCTCCTGGCTAAGCTTGACTAATTCTCTGAAAGGCTGGCAAAATGTTGTAAGCATGCAAAATTAGAGATGATGTTCTAAAACGGACTCAACTCAACGCTGGGTATCAGGTAGAAGACAAAAGTGGGCATGGACAATCAATGTCATTGCTGAACGACAGTGTTACCTTGAGTGCCACAAGAATCGTAAATGTAACAACATGCTGTTCATAATTGTTTTTCATTAAGGACATAGATGATGAAATTTTATCGCAAATTTATAAATTTGCAGTTAATACTGCTTTCTGCAGAGAGCGATGATGACAAAGCGTAGATAACGCAGCAAGATCTAAGAAGAATGTTCAGAAGATCCAAAGACTAGCAGATGTATTTCAATTTGGAAAAGTGCTCAGCAATGCATATGGGAAAGAGAAGCAAAGTGTTTCCTGTCAAATGGGGGAGAGGGGCTAATATACTGAAAGTAGGCTAAGTGGGAAAGAATGGGATTTTGTATTGATTGTGCCAAAATTGCTATTCATCGACACATACAGTCTTCTTCCGTTCGCCGACGGACTTAGATGTTTACATCAACGCGCTGCCGACACTACGCCACCCTCGTCGCCCTCCCCAAGTGCCACACCACCGCTCTCGGGCTCCACGGTATCATTATTATAAAACGTCTAACTGAAATTTAAATTTTACATTTTTATTGCTAGTATTTTACATTTTAATGTAACGATTGGATACACTTTACTTCAATGAATTAATTCATTCATTCATATTAGTTTTTATGGTACAAAATATACGCAATTGTTATGGTCCTTATGGACCATTAATAATTTGTTTGCAAATTTACCTCCGCGATTGATAGGGTTCCCCATTTTGTCTAATACCTTATCAGGTACCGATTGTTTGCGTGCGAACTCATCAAGGCCGCTTTACAAGAAAGGACCACAACAGTCTGGTCTCTTTGCAGCTACTCCCTAACCTTGAGCAACTCGGTCTTCTCCCCTCAAGCAGTCTAACTTTAGAGTTAATCACGCTATTAAAACTATACGCTATTTTCTCTTCTATCAGACATTTACAGTACTCTGCTCTAGACAAATCTCGTGTCACTCCGTTGGCGCTTTTTGATGCCTCTTCTGTATTTTACAGGGTAGTTCACGATGTTCTTCTACGCCCTCTTGAAATCTCTGTTGGCATTAGTGGGTCTTCCGTTCTGTGGTTCCGATCATATCTCGCAGGTCGTTCCAAAATGGTTATCCTCGGGGACTCTTGCCCTGCTTGGGTGCTGTAAACTTTGGGATCCCTCAAGCATCTGTTTTTGTCCAGTTCTTTATATTCTGTTCACGGCTCTTCTCTTTACTAAACAGTAAACACATTGTATCTGGTCAATTATATGGCGATGACGTCAAGTCTTTTGTTCGTGGTTCTCCTGTCCAACAATTTATTCTTGATCAATCTGCTGAGTTTCTTTCCTCCGACAACCACCTTGGATGCCTTCTAATAGTCTCTTTGCATTCTTATTATAAGACTCAGTTAATCTGTTTTGGCACTCGCCAGCAACTCCTTAACTTGACTGCCGTAGGTGCTGAGCGGTTTCCTTCGTTTAACTTGATGACCACTTTTCGGTTCACACGAGGATTGCGCGCTGGGAACGCCTCTGATTAGGTTGCACTGCGAGAGGGGCTTTAGAAGTTGCTAGATACGATACGATTAGAGAGAATGAAGAGTAGAGAAGATCTGGCTGAAGCCTACAAGATTATCACTGGAAAGGTGTCAGTGAAGCGGGAGAGGTTCTTTGAATTAGCACATGACAAGGCGACTAGAGCACATAGGTATAAATTATTTAAGAAACCAAAAAGAACATTAATATAACATCACATTTTAAGTTGTAGTCTGTGTTAAAACTACCGACAGTTAACCGGGAACGCTTCATACCCAATTATCTTACCTTCCTCTGATAAGCTCTGATAGTGTCCAAAGAGACGGTACTATCATCCGAATCATTCCACAAGGCTACAACTCTACCACTTCAGAATTTCTGCCATAATGTTGCTTTCGGTTTTTAAATAATTTATACCTGTGACACCGAGTTGTTTTTATACTTATATTGTGCCATCTGCTCATTCCTCTATAGGGCAAAAAATTGCCAGTGAAGGAAACAAAGAAGTGCAAAGTACAAAGCAGATGCAGAACACCGTGCTCATCAAACTATTCTATCCTGGTTCCACTAATGCAACATCCGATGACCACCGTCACCAACGATTTCCACCGTAGCACCAGGCTATCTCCTCGGTTCGACCCTTCATATTCTGAACTGACACCAAAAGCGACCACACAACCTTGTTCTTGACGACTTTATATTCTATAGCGCCGTTGCAATCTGCATTGGCTCTCTGGCGTGGCTTTTCTGTTTCGCTAAGACTTTTAAATTTACATTAATTTACAATTAAGGTAGACACAGTATACAGTCTCTAATGCAGTGATCATTTTAAACTACGTGCATCCTGTGTCAAAGCGATTTTGGTAGGAGATAGTAAGCTTTTTTCAATGTACTTCAGGGCGCTAAAAGTGTAAGCTGCTCGTTAGAAATTCTGCGTAATTTTATTTCCAGTATTAATCGTACGAATTGTCTGAATATGATGAGTAACTACCGTTTATCATTATTACAGAGCAAAACAAGGCAACAATAGTTCTAACATTCTGGCGACAGAACTGGTATGTTCACGATGCCATTTAATTAGCACTGTAGTAATAATTCGTTACAATATTATGGTTCGATATTATCCGATCCATTGTTTTAAATACTTACCATTGTCACGCCTGATTCATTCGATTACTGCGAACAGCGACAGGTTGTTACCTTTGGATCTGCTCATATGGTTGTCCTCTTATCCGTGCTAAATGAATTTAAAAGGAATCAAACATTGTGAAAATATCAACAATACTCTCCGGTAATACAAGACTTGCTCGTAATTTCACTTTGGTTTCGGAAGCATCGGATAGTAATTTTAGTAGTAGTAGTAGAAGTAGTAGTAGTGGTAGCAGTAGTGGCGGTAGCAGTGTTAGTTTTAGTAGGCCTAGTAAGAGTAGTAGTAGTAGCCTAATATTAGACCTGCAGAAGATTTAGTCCAACAAATGCTGTTGAGGCGATATTAAAGCAGAAATACATAGAAAACAGCATATATAGGCTACACACTGTTTCGAAGCAATGACATACGCACACATCGGCTGACATTGAACGATCAATCATGATTAGCGAAACTTTGTTCCACAGTATTGTTCAAATGAACAAATACAGTCATATACGCTTAAATGTAGATTAAAAGGAATAAAACACGACACATACATACCTTTGATATTGTTCATGCAATGGGTTAACCCCAAACAGTGGCCAATGTTGTCGCCGCATACTAGCAGGACGATTACGATAACGATGAATATGAGTATCACGGCTATCACTATATCATCCGAAACATTCATAGCACCGGACGATGGTAGTACCTGTAAAAATATAAGTTATTTTACCATTGGCAATTCTGCAAAGATCTGTCTCGCTACAGCCGAACGAACGGACCATTCTAACGGATTCAGGTAATTGAAAAACTAAGACTTTATTTAAAAAATAAAGTTTCATGGATATTTAAAATCTAAATATTTTAGAAATTACTATGAAGCGGAAAAGCAACAAAGGCCATGCAATTTATAGTGCAAACTGAAAATTGATTAACTATTTGGAAAGATTTTAAACTAGCAAACTAAAAATTGATAGACCATTTGGAAAGATTGTAAAAAAATTGTGTAAGATGAAAACTAGTGCAAACGGGGCGCTGTTTGTTGTTCACCTGTGACAAGGATTATAAATGTATACGCACAATGAGCAGAAGACCACGCGTAGAAGGGGCCCAAGGACGAAGGTATGCGGGGGGAGGTACTAAGAACGATCGGCCGAAGGGCGATCGCCGAGTCGCGGAGCGGCGAGCAGGAGGAGGGGTGTGGGTATGGGGATGTCTTCCTCCCACTTAAAACGTTTTGAATTTCCTCACTGTAATGGTAGCATTTTAAGCAGTCATCTGAAGATATTGATCTATTATTTCAGTGCTGGTAGCACTCGTAGCTAATATGTAGTTTGAGTCGTGTTTGAGTTTGACTGCAGACACTACTAGCAAACCAATAATTTACTGAAATTAATATAAAAACTAGAAAATACGTTCAATTTCCAAGAACGATATAAGCCTCAAGGTAGACATATTGCTGACCAGACACAATTAGCAGAAATAGTTTACAAATGGTACACAAACCAAGCAAGAAGGATTCAACTAACGAATCGTGAAGCCATGTGGTAATGATGTAGTTTTACAAAATGTTCAAGGAACAGAACATTTTAAAATTTGATATTTTAAATAGGGCTG
The DNA here is from genome assembly GCA_020284085.1 of Aporrectodea caliginosa. NCBI lineage: Eukaryota > Metazoa > Annelida > Clitellata > Crassiclitellata > Lumbricidae > Aporrectodea > Aporrectodea caliginosa. Next base: position 2,263,871 of record JACEVL010000018.1, on the reverse strand, counting down.
CGGAAATTAACGATAAATTAATCGATTAACCGTTAATTAATTTTAATGATTAAATAAATTTTTAACGATTAATCGAAGACCGCTTAACAACTTGTTATATTATCAACAAAACACGTTGCTCACTAGAACCTAGCAGTGTTCACATGGTGGTTTATTTACGCAATTGGTTGAAGAAGAACATTTGAACTGAAAAATTTAAAAAAACTACTAATATGAACAAATAGTTTGGCTATTAAGGAAGTAGTAACTACTAGCCAGCAATAAATAATTAAATATTATCTCGCAACCGAGAAATATTTTGGGTTTAAATGTCGCTATTAAAGATCTGTGTTAGGTACAAATATCTATCTATCTATCTAAACAATGAAATTTATATAACGCCTTTGCAAGATAACCACTCAGAGGCGCCTCCGCCCCAGGCCCGGTCAAAAAGGAAAGTCGTAAATAGTTTATAAAAAGAGCCAGAGTAATCTCGCGGGAAAGAACGCAGGTCAGAGGGTATGTTATACCAAAGAGAAGGACACACTTCTCTTAACACTCCTCTGGCTGTCTGTTCTGTTAGTAGATAAGACTTAAATTGCATAAGATGTAAATGTACAGCGCAGTGCGTTTGTCAGGCGTTTAATAAAGATAAGATCATTATTATTATTATTATTATTATTATTATTATTATTATTATTATTATTATTATTATTATTATTATTATTATTATTATTATTATTATTATTATTATTATTATTATTATTATTATTATTATTATTATTATTATTATTATTATTATTATTATTATTATTATTATTATTATTATTATTATTATTATTATTATTATTATTATGCTACAATAAACAAAACAGACAAAACCGTATTTTACGTTGCTAAATTATTATAATGTCTTCATTGCCGTACTTGACGTTGGTAAGTAAGCAGTGTGCATGATAACTATCATCAATCCAGCTTCCATTTTATCAAGAAATTTTGTTCATCAATCCAAATTTCATTTGATTTGAAGAAATTACTTTTATCAATACAACTTCTATTTAACGAAAGAAATATTTTTCATCAATGGAAATTTTATTGAAGCAAAGAGATATTCTCATGGATCCAGATTGTAGGCCTACTTACGGAAACAATTATTTTCATCCATCCAACTTCTATTGAGTAGAAAACTTAGTTTCATCCATCCAGCTTCTATTTACTGGGAAAATTATTTCGATCAATGCAGCTTCTATTTATACACAGAAATGTTTTCATCAACCCCACTTCCATTTAGCGAAATAATTTTTTTCATCAATCCAGCTTCCATTTTCAAGTGACAGTTTCAATTAATTTAGCAACGTAAAATACGGTTTAACCATGAAACTATCGAACCTTCGGACTATCGAACCTTCGAACTATCGAACCTATCGTCTATCGATACGTAACCGTCGGAACACGGGACCGTCGGGACATGTACCTCGAAATCGAGACGGTCCCGACAAAGTCGGGACGGGTGGCAACCTTAGGTGGGCAGCCTTCCCCGGCGCAGCACAAGGGGGCGCAAAATTGGCTTTCACTTAACCATAACCATGACCATTAATTTTATTGTTTCCAACAGAAACAAACTATACAAGCATCATAATTACAGTATGATTGTTGGAAAACAACGGGGGTAGAGAACCCTAAAGGGAACAAGTCCCGACTAGTAGGGTCACCCTTACATCATTGCTGTACTCCAGTGGCAGACCGAATAATTAGTTAATTCTGCTGGTTTTTAATTCTTAACAAATCTTAACTAGTTAACTAGCACACAAAATATTATTAGAACATACCATTGGCAAGCAAATAGGCACGCAATCTACGTCTGAATAGGTGAAACTTGTTAGGTACCGTATATCGTTGGGGATACTATTCCAGATTTTAGGGCCGGTATCACGAAATAGAGTATCCGTCCTAAGACTATCCGGGGGGATGTATAAATATATCCCCCCGGATACTCTATACCGGTATAGAGTATCCGGGGGATAAACCATTTCTATCTCCCATCGTGTGAAATCATCCTCCGGGGGAAGAAATTGCACAGGTAGGCCTATAAATTATTATTTTTAATGCGTTTAATTTATGAATATACAGGGTGGGCCAAAAAAAAGGAACCCCCTACGAATTTTTGCTAATATTTCTGCCAAAAGTGAGAATTTTTAAATCACGTTTTACATGCTTAAAGGTATTTCATATCTACCCATATTGGCCAAATTGTGAGAATTTTTAAATCACGTTTTACATGCTTAAAGGTATTTCATATCTACCCATATTGGCCAAATTTCATCAAAATATTTCAAACAGAACAAAAGTTATATCACTTTTAGTGAGTCCACCCACTGTTTTTTGATGGTTCAAAAACGTAAGACAACAAAAAGCAACAAAAAACGATTTTACTAAGTCACTTCTCAAATAATTGTTAACAAACAAACTTGATATTGCCAGATACATATTATTTAGAAAAGAAACGGGGTACCAGCGTAGCTGCACGTCTCTGTGACGTCATTTAGCAAGAAGACAATCAATTTGGTAAATAAAGAATTTTTCAGATTAATAATTTTTTATTGATAAAATGAAAATGAAATAGTTTCTAAAATATCAAAATGGGCAAGGTGTCAATGACAGACAAAATTCGTATGCAGACACTTCATGAGCAGGGTCTTTGAGCTAAAGCACTAATCGCCGTTTGCCCTGATAAACAGTGGAAGCTGAGTAGGCCTAACGTTAAAAAATATGCCGCTGCATTGATGAAAGTGGATCGGCTCTGGAACGTCGTAAAGGCAGCGGAAGGCCGAAATCTGTCCGCACTCGAACAAATGGATAAACACGTAAGGGGGGCTACACTGGAGAAATACCACAATCTGCGACCAAAGCCAAACACGATAAGAGAATTGAAGGTCGCATTGAAGTTGATGTGGGAAGATTAACCTCTGGAGCCCATCAACAAAGACATCAAAACTTGACAAAATACTCAGAACATGTTTGGATACTGGTGGTGGACACATTGAACACAAGTTGTGAAACAATAATCAAGTTTGTTTGATAACAATTATTGGAGAAGTGACTTAGTAAAATCGTTTTTAGTTGCCTTTTGATGCGTTTCGTTTTTGAACTCTCAAAAAACAGTGGGTGGACTCACTAAAAGTGATATAACTTTTGTTCTGTTCGAAAAATTTCTTTGAAATTTGGCCACTATACGTAGATATGAATTACCTTTAAGTCTGTGAAACGTGATTTTAAAATTCTTACTTTTGGCGGAAATATTCGCAAAAATGCGTAGGGGGTTCCTTTTTTTGGCCCACCCTGTATATTTTAATAAAATCCAAAGCCAGAAATATTTAAGGCAAGTGACTCTAAGTGAGCTCTCTAGTTCAAAAGTACATTTTTTTAAACGTTCACTTTGAACCACTTTTCCACTAAAGTGAATGCACTCTTTCAGATCATTAGCCTAATTCAGTGCACCTGCTTAACGGCTCTATGAGGCGAATAATTTTTGACTTATTGAATATAGAACTGACAATAAGTAGTGCACACCACATTTTCATTAGTTAATCATGCTTTTTAAATTCATTCTTAGTGTTTGCTGCTTTGACTACTTTTGTGCAAAAGTTGTTCAAGTCAGCTTGTTTCCCTTTTGCGTATAAATCTTTTCACTCAGTGACACCACTATGGCACTGCACTGCGGACCATTCCCACTTGAGCGCCACTGATCGGTGTGCACTGAGAGAGGCACTGTATAAATTGATAGATACAATACAATACCTGATCCACTCTTCCAGTGGCGTGAGGGCATTGCTTCCAGAGGTCCCGAGGAAATTTTCTTCTGGTCTGGACTCTTCCATCTCCGAAGTTCGTGTCGTTTATAAGAGGAAGACAAATGACTGCTGATGGTTTATAACGTTTATTTAACGACGCCGTCATATCGAAGATGATTGGCGTAAATGACTGCTGATATTTGTCTTCCTCCTTTTATACACTTCCATCGCATCAAGACCTTCACGCAACTAATTATGCGAATGGACTAACTCTGAGGCATTGCTTAATTAACGTGAGATTACAAGTGCACACAGAACACAAAAGCCCTTGAAGATGGTTCCTTGCCTCAAATGGCTTCAATGACATTGCTGGTACGAAACAACCGATATCAAGCGCGCGCTACCAAGTCACCTAATTAGCACCTTATTCCCTTTATAAGTACACTGTCGTTTGTGACTGCTGATATTTTTCTTCCTTCTTTTAGACACTTCCATCGTATCAAGAACTTATTATGCGATTGGATTAAATTTGAGGCATTGCTTAATTAACGTGAGATTACAAGAGCACACAGAACACAAATGACTTCGATGACTTTGCTGGTGTACCCATAGATACGAAACGACCGATATCAAGCGCGCGCTACCAAGTCACCTAATTATAGCACTTTAGTCCCTTTTCATGACACTGTGTCTTAATTGCATTTTGTCTGAAGTCCCTTATGTTGTCTCCGTACTTTCAAGGATTCAGGTAATTACGTCACTATTAAATAGTAAAAAACATTAAATTTTAATGCCATCATTTCATAAATAAATAGCACAGTACCAGAAATAAAATGTATAAAAGCTATTTGAATTTCTAAGTTATCCAAATATGCGAAATGTTGTCTTTATATACAGTAATCTCCGATTGACTGATAAACTGACATATATTTCTCCTTAATTTTTATCAAGTTTTATATAAGTAAAAATTGTAAGTAGGTCTACAAGTTTTAATAAAGTAAGCTTGTCTACACTCTATGTATACTCACAAAGTTTAGTTTTTAATAATTATGTTAGTTTATGTTAGTCAGCATGGACTTAGCCTAGGCCCTATGTGGACTTTTGCTTACAATTTAAATTAGGAAAGATTTCAATATTTTTAATTTCTCAATTTCTTTTTAAAAACAATATGTAAAAATAAAATAATTGTTGTATATTAATGTTACTTAATTGGGTTGTTTGCTGACTAAAATTAAATTGTTTAAATGCAGTTTTTACTTTCAAAATGCAGTACAAGATGTAACAGAGTGAAATTATTTTCTAGTTTCTTTGTCCCGTTTTTCCGGTTTTTGCTGTTGTTGAAAAGACTACGTTTTTCGTTTATGATTCAGTTTTAAGTTTAGACCGTTTTTATCAACTATGGTTATAAATTTACTTAACCCTAATCATACCAGGTGGGGTCTTTTATGACCCCATGCGTATGATTGTTGTCATAAAAATTTTAACATTCAATATTTTTTCAAACTATTTTAGGAATTTGTCACATATATTTCCAGGTTTAAAGAGAACCTATCGGCAATAGGTGGCCTATTGACACCTACATGATATCAATGTAAGACTGTTGGGGTCATAAAAGACCCCAACATTTTCGTAATTTCAAGCATCATTTGACGAGCAATACACCTTATTTGGCAACCTAAATTAGCAGTTTTAGTGTTTGGGAGACGTGGCAAGAAATGATGGGCAGTAATTGAAATTGAAATTACTTGAAATTATGCAACTGTTAATTTTTATTTTTAAGTTAATTACATTTTACTATGTATTTTATAATTTGAAATTATATTTTATGTCTCAAAGTAATTTGTAATTTGAAATTATAGTTTATGTCTCAAAGTAATTTGTAGTGCATAATTTAATTACATTTTCTTATGTATTTTGTAATTTCAAATTATATTTTATGTCTTAAAGTAATTTGTAATGCGTAATTCAATTACATTTTCCTATGTATTTTATAATTTTAAATTATATTTAATTTCTCAAAGTAATTTGTAACTATATTTTATGTCTCAAAGTTATTTGTAATGTGTATTTCAATTGCATTTTCCCATGTATTTGGTAATTTGAAACTATATTTTATGTCTCTAAGTAAGTTGTAATTTGTAATTCAATTACATTTTTTCGAGTAATTTTGGGGAAGTTGTGCCGGAAAATGGATGATCTTTGCGTGACTTGAGACATGGCTAAGTTCCAAGATGTAATTCCAACGGCGTTCTTTACTCGGAAAAATGTTACTAAATTACAAATTACTTTGAGATATAAAACATAATATTTCCAAATTACAAAATACATAGAAAAGTGTAATTGAATTAAATTACAAATTACAAATTGCGTAATTTCAAGCAATTTCAATACGGCCAAATCCTACCTCCCAATGAGACCTGCGTGTCATTTAGATGGTCCTTGTAAGTGAGGATTTTGAACCTGTGCTGAGTATCAGATATATATGTTAGGGTGGTCCTTATTTTTAAACTGTCAAAATTCCACCGTCCCACCCTCCAAATAGGTTCTCTCTTGGTAGAAACTAATTGGCATAAAATTTCTTTAATATTGGTCAATGTTTAGGGTATGCTCAATCCACTTGAAATTTTTGCTTATTTCCTGCAATCGCACATACAAAAGGCTTCCTATATTATATGATCAATCATACGAGTGCTGTAGGGGTGTCCAGAAAAATTGCAGAAACCAACCGTTCCCAAGTTTTTCCCATTATTCTATTCATATTTTGTCTAGAAATATTTTTTACAGAATTTAAAAATGTTATCCTGAGGTCCCTCAAAGCCCCCGAACATACCCTACTTAAACTCCCAGAACTGAAGGCGCCCATGCTTTTATCTTGGGACTTATACTTGGGTCCACTGTCGATTTACTCTTTTTATCAAAAAAAATTAACGAGGAGTCCAACTTGGATGAACTTTATACTATTTGTTTGTCTCAATGAGAGCTATATTCTGATAAAATATAGATACTAAATTCAAGGTCATTCAAGGTCATTTCAAGGTCATAAGAAACGAAATCTATAAAAAATCGAAGAAAAATTATCAGATCTCAGACAATAATTTTTGAAATTGGTTAATTCTTTCTTGTATTTCTCGTCTTGATAAGGGCTACCTGTGATAAGAAATAAGGAGACCAAATGTAAGACGATCAAAAGTTATTTTAAGGACAAAAAGGTAAATTTTATAGAAAAAGCAAGATCTGAAATTGACCATCCACGCCAGGCTTGTAATCTGTGACAACAACATTTTGCCACTGTGGTTCTGAAGGCTTCCTCCAAAAGAATTTTATGGGTATGATGCTCGCATGCCAAGTAGAGCAATTTTCTCTTCAGCAGCTTCTCTACCAAAACGCAAGCTCCTTTCTTTCGTCCTGTGTTGCTGGAAGTTGTGTCAAAACAGAGTCCTTCGATGCAATCCTTAACGCCCTGAATCATTGCATATGCCATTGCATATGCCATTGCCTGACCGGTTCCGGTAGACAGCCTCGGTACAGACAGGAGTTGCTTCAATGCCAGCTCCTGGAACAATGACTGGTAGTTGGTCCACTTTCTCATCTCCTGTAGTCTCTATCTAAGAAAACTGGTATAGCAAACAACTGGTTAAACTGCGCTGGGGCAGCTGCTTTTTATACTGCTTTTCAGTGGCATCTGGTGTGAGACAGGGAGTGTTTCTCACCCTCCTTGTCTAACATATTCATTAATTTGTTTGTTGTACGACTGCATAAACTTGATATACGATGTCACATCAACTCGCTATTTATTTATTTATTATTTTATAATGGTTAAAATATCTGACAAGTTGCAATGCATTTCCAATAGAGTACCGTAGTTAATAGTTAGTTATTCATTATCAAAAAGGTTCTAATTATCAATTATTTAGCTATTTCAGCAAAGAAAAGACAAAGATATGAAAAATTGAATAGAATGCACTTAACATCTGAGTATATAGTATATTCTTCAGCCTTGAACCCCATGTACTTATTGGGATAGAAACATTTTAACCATTGGCAATTTCGCATAGTCATAGTTTTGTATAGCATCATAGAGAAGTGGATTGAGCATACCCTAAATGTGCACCAATCACAACCATTTTTGGCAGCAATAAGTTTCTACTGGAGGAGTATCAGATGAGAGGGTGGGAGCCAGTAAAATATTTAAAAAATCTTTTCCCATGTTGCTAAGGACCACCCTAATATATGTATATATAAAGTTAAGTGTCAAATTTATATATTTATATATACATAAATAAATATATATATATATCTGACACTCAAATAACAAACATATTGAACTTAGATCTATAACAGTATCAGATAATAATATAGGCCTATATATGTTATATGTATATATAAATATCTATATCAAACATACATATATACATATATACATGCGTACATACATGCATAATTTTATATATTCATACATTATATCGACTGTATAGAGGACAAACGTTATATGTCCAAATTTCATAATTTCGAGAAAACCGAATTTTTAATTTCAAATGCTTATGAAAAATATAACATAGTTACATTACCATACTTTCTTTATGTCATTGAATACTTCCTTAAACAGGTAAACAGGTAAGTAGAGAACTGGCATTATATGACATGAGAAAAACATGAAATAAGGGAAGTTTTGAAGGGCGGGGTGTCCAAAAGTGGACATATAACATTTGTGCTCCACCAAAATCTTTATAAAATTTACATATCATATTCAACAGATCATTACCAAGTATGGCTACGTTGCGTTTTTCTACCTGACAGTGTTCAGCAAAACTGTAAATAAGTAAGTTGGAATAAAATTGGACAATTAAACATTGAAACATAACTTTTGTGCTTAACTTCTGTTTAGATCAAGCATAATTATTGTTTTGGGTTAATAAAAATGTGGCTATTGTATGCATTCATTATAAAAGAATAGCGTTAGGAAAACTGGATTTGATTTTATCTAAAGAGATTACAGAATCAAAACAGATAGCAAAAACTGGATTTAATTTTATCTAAAGAGATTACAGAATCAAAACAGATAGCAAAACTGGATTTGATTTTATCTAAAGAGATTACAGAATCAAAACAGATAGCAAAACTGGATTTGATTTTATCTAAAAGAATTACAGAATCAAAACAGATAGCAAAACTGGATTTCATTTTATATAAAGGATTACAGAATCAAAACAGATAGCAAAACTGGATTTCATTTTATATAAAGGATTACAGAATCAAACCAGATAGCAAAACTGGATTTGATTTTATCTAAAAGGATTACAGAATCAAAACATATAGGAAAACTGGATTTCATTTTATCTAAAGAGATTACAGAATCAAAACAGATAGCAAAACTGGATTTGATTTTATCTAAAAGGAAAACAGAATCAAAACAGATAGCAAAACAGGATTTGATTTTATCTAAAGGATTCACGGAATCAAAACAAATAGCAAAACTGGATTTGATTTAATCTAATGGGATTACAGAATCAAAACAGACAGCAAAACTGGATTTCATTTTATCTAAAGCGTTCCTGGAATAAAAACAAATAGCAAAACTGGATTTCATTTTATCCAAAGGATTCATGGAGTCAAAACGCGCTGACTGGCTTGACGCCATCTTGCTAGAATTTACGTAAATAATATCTAATTGGCCGAATTTCTCCGAGCACAAATGTTATATGTTCACATACTACAGTGTAATATAGTACACTCTATACTATGAGGACATATAACATTTGTGCTCTGTGGATTTTTTAGAAATGGACATATCACATTTTTGACTTGTATAATATTCCAAGAAAGAGTCTGTACCAGGACATATAGCAAATATGCTCTGAAGCCTTATGCCATTGTCTACTAGAATAGCTATAAACATTGATTTTGGAAAAAGTTGGACATATAACGTTTGTCCTCTATACAGTCGATATACATATGACACCTAAATTTTTATGTTGAACTTGCAGCATCAGATATATATATGCATGAACACACACATATAAAAATATATATAAATACATGTATATACATACAAATATATACAATTATACATATATATATATATACATACATATAAATACATTTATATGGATACATATATACATACATTGTATATATATATATGGGTATATATAATTATGACACTAAAATAACAAACATGTTGAACTTACAGCATGTGATATATATATATATGTGTGTGTTTATACACAAACATATATATATACATCCATATTTATATATATATATACATACATATATATACTAGACTGGTCCACAAAATTAAAAGTTGGAAATACATTGCTCCACAAGGCTGCCCTTGTTACATATGAAAACATGAGTCTGTATGCAAAATTCTGGAAAGATTTGATTATATTTAGAGGTCGCTATGTTTTTCGACTTTTTGCTACATAGTATGAACTTGTCAAAAACATGTATAATTTAGATTTTTTCAAATCGGTTATAAATTATTTTCAAGTCAGTTATTATTTTGAAAAATAAACAGCCCAATTTAGAAATATATACTGCAGTGTTACTGCTTAGTCAGGATGCATTACGTTTGTAATAAAATATAATTTTGGATAATTAAAGAAGTAATCCAGTCTGCATAAATCCCGTCATTGAAGTGCTGGAAAACCCGCAACCTACTATTATTTCATTTTGCCTTTGTTGGAACAGAAAATTTTGTCCGATGACTGGAGACAAGTTGCAGCAAGTATTGTTTTTGTGACTCATCCTTAGTACATCATTGTAAGAATGGATCAGAGCCACTCCACGTTCTGCGCAGTCATTGACGACCATCAAGGCAGTTTGACATTTGCCTTCATCGACTGGGAAGTAGGTCCAGTGGTCAGGGAGTAAAGGACTTTGATAGGAAGGCTGTGGGTTGTTCTTGACCCTGGATGGTAAAAAGATCAAGCAGTTTTAAAGATCTCCTTGTGACATACTCTTCCAGTGGAGTCTGGTGGTCGAAGGATTTCATGTCCAGACGCTACATGGATAGCGGATTAGGTGGATAAATAAGATTGTATTACCAGAACAGCGTCGATGTCTTCAGTGACACGCTTCGAAGAAATAGCGGAGATGATGACTGAAAGAATTAATTAAATCGAACTCAAACTGTAACCCCTTGATTCAGCACAAATTTGTGTTCATACAACTTCCACAGTTTGCGAACACCCGAATCCACACACTGTGCGGGGATTCTAGCCTCCTCCCGAATTACCAACGCAGCGACTATTGTTGCTTTCGTGTCCTCACCAAATGCTCTAGTCTATAATTCTGGTAATGAAATATGAAATTCCTCAGGATTGCCCAATTTTTGGGAGTCCAGACCCAAGAAAGTGTTTGTCAGGCATCCCTAACAGACAACATTGTGAGGAACTCCTTGTTGATGCCAGTTTCACCATAGCTGCCGTTTTGTAACGTACGAGCTTTTATTGCAGAAAGTGAAAAAAACATGTGCTGTAAGCTTATTTCATATTCAAGGCTGGCTTCACAGACGAAAAAAGTACTCGAATCACGCTAAATTAGCAGCATACAGAGCAATATTGAACAATACAATTGTAGGATATGAAACGAATTGTGATGAAAAGGTGGCATGCAACATTTAAAAATTAGTTATAAGCCAACAACCGTTTATCTATCAGAAAGAACTTGAAATAAGTGTTTTATTTGTAAATAAGCTTATTATTCTTTTAGTTACTTAAATTCAGTTGGCATATTGATCATGATTTAGAAAGATGGTGCTTGGTGTTCATGAGTGCTTATTTTAATTCACAATGAAGCTATTAACGCGTCAGATGCGCAATTTTTGCAATTTCTACAAAAAGTGTCAAAACCTAGCGACCTCTAAACATGCTCAGATCTTTTCAATTTATTCAACACAGAGTCTTCTAGTCAAGTGTAACAGGGGCAGCCTTGTGGAGCAGCATATTTTGAAAAATATATTTATTATGTAAGTTTGGACCAGTCTAATATATACACATATATAGTTATATACATGCATATATTCTTATACATATATATATCTAACACTCAAATAACAAACATGTTAAACTTACAGCAACAGATTAAATATATACACACATATATATGTATAATTTTATATATACATACATATATACATGCATATACATATTCATACATACATATAGATATATCTGACACTCAAATAGTAAGCATGTTGAACTTACAGTAAAAAACTCAGATGGGGTCATTTATGACCCCTCCCGGTACGTTTAAGTTGTTTTTATGCTGGTATGATTAGGGTTAAATAGCCCAATTTGTAATTAATTTGCAGGGTGATACTTTTTGAATGGGGGATGATTTCGTACGACTCATGGGGATACTTTCGCACGAGGGGGATAGTCCTTCACGTTCAGATTCATCCGGCCTGATACTTCATTTCGCTAAGGGGATATAATTATAATGGGGGATACTCTATTTCGTGACACCGGCACTTTTAATTGAGAATCTACGGGTGTTAGTGCGGGAGTATACATGTATGGGTTTATAATTGGCTGAAGAACGTACAGGATAGGGATTAGATTGAGTCGTAGTTTTGAAGTAATTGTTAAATGATGAAGGCAGTTGATTATTTGTATATTTGTGCATAAATTCACTAGTTTGTTGAATGGTTATTTGCTCAAGTTTTAAGATGTGTGTATCTTGGAATGCTAGGCCCGTAGGAAGATGGGTAGAAAAGTGACGAGCTTGGTTGACTATGATGCGGAGAGCTCTGTTTTGGAGGACAATTAATCTTTTTAATCTTGTTGAGTAGTTAGAAGCCCATATCATATTACAATAACCTAAATATGGATGGATAATCGAATAGTATAAGCTTATTCGTATATGAGTGGGAAGTAAGTAGGCAACTCTGGATAATATACCTATACTAGGGTGTTCGCATCTCTAATGCAAAATTTTCAACTTCAGTTGTTTACTTTCGCCAACCCGGCATTCCGTGCCAATTGGTTTAAAAGTAATGTAGCCCAAAAATTTAGCAGGATCGAACAATATCTAGGACTCGCACAGCGTCTTTGAAATTTTGATTTTTACAAATAATTTTCGTCATTTCGAGTTAATGTATTTGATTCGCATTTTTGGACCTATGTTTAATTTTAAAAAGAAAGGCTGATTGATTTTAAATAAGCACAACTAAAAAATAATTTCTACAATGTTCATGCTCTCGTTGATTGTTTAGGCTATTATTTATTTTTATTGGAATTTTAGTGGTATTTGATCCGTGAGTTCCTGAGACCGATAACCACAAATCAATTCGAACAAGCATACACAAAATGGTTCAGTGGAAAAAAAGCGAAAATTAGAAATTCGAAAAGTAATAGCAACCAAAACTTGCCTAATGGCATGGATCAAACACTGTTCAAAATTTAAAAAAATATTAATGTCTTCCGCCCCCACCAGATGGCCAAAGTTACGAGACAAAGCGTTTTTCGAGATAATTGTAGGTTTTCTTGTAAAATATTCTAATTGAAAACTAATTAACTGCCATTCAATATACCGCTAGAAAGAGCTCTTAAAAGTGAATAAAATTATGTGTTATTTTCAGAATTTTCCCATATTTGTAGAAGTTATTAACTTTATACCATTTCCTCAATAATAATAATAACTCTAATAAATCATTTTATCCCCAAACCGGGTTAAATCACTAGTAACTAGGCATGCAATAAATGTCATTGTGTTATAATCTGGACCTACAACAGGCAGTTGAATTTATTCCTGGTTTAAATGTTCACCTTTCATGGTATACTACAACTATTATGCTTACTTTTCGAGTGTTCCTATATTTGATAAGGGGTAAAACTTTGATGGTGTTGTGTGAGTCCTAAATATTAATATTTTCTCATACAACTTTTTGTGTGATGTTTCTGGATGGAATGGAACCAAATGGAACCTTGGCGAACAGTAGATTCAAACTTTTATTTTTAAGAACCACCCTAATCCAGGTTGATTTCCAGCTTCTATTTACGGGAAAAATTATTTCGATCAATCCAGCTTCTATTTCAACACAGGAATGTTTTCATCAATCCACTTCCATTTAGGGAAATAGTTTTTTTTCATCAATCCAGCTTCCATTTTAAAGTCACAATATCAAATAACTTTGTAGACGAAATGTCGTTCGACGAAATGTCTGTAGACGAAGTTTATAATGCGACCGAGCCACCCGCAGTAAAGATCCGAGAAATTAATCTCTGATAAATCGACCGACCGGGAAGCGAACCCGGGGCGCCGACGTGACGAGCGGGCTACCAACCCACTCGGCCACTCAGTATACTGCTCTTCCTTCCTCTTGCATCAGCTATTTAACATGTACTTTATTTTCGCCATTAGAACCAGCTGTATTCTTCATTGGTAAAATTGTAATCAACAGTACTTTACATAATAGGGAGACCAGGGTAAGAGAGGCCCTTTTTTGAACACATTTTATATTTTCCAAAATAGATGACATAATGTCACAATTTTTCATAGGCATGCTGGAAGCTCATCAGGCTAACAGAAATAGCCTACCTTGAAAATTGACTATATGTGATAAAATATTTAGCAAAATACGCCAAAACACAAAGTGAAAATGCCACTCTTACCCATACACCTTGGGCAAAGTGGCAAATAGCCTACTGCTGCTCATGCCCAAGTGGTTGGACAAGTATGACATGAAGGCAGTGCTAATGCCTAATGGTAATTGAGCTATCTGAATTATTTGTTTCACATTTAGCAACAGTAACGAGAAAATGAATTACGGTAAAACTGTCATTTGTAATCTTACATAAGAAACATTGATAGCTAACGACAGTAATTACAGTAAAAAATTGCTTGTCGACGGGCTCAATAAAGGCGCAGCTTTCATGGAACCAGTACTTGCATGTTAAGCATTGAATCCACATATCCTCGTGTTGGTCGCTGTAAACTAATAATAATAATTATAATCTTTTCTTTATTGAAGCGCCTGACAAACGCACTGCGCTGTACATTTGTATGTTATGCAATTGAAACAACAAATGACAGAAGACATATATCTTAACTACTAACAGAACAGACAGCCTGCAATACACGGCGCTAATAGCAGCCTACAAAGCATGTCCGCCCTACGGACCTCGAACTCGGCACCTCTCGCTCTCTATGCCGGTGTGTTATCCAATTCGCAATCGGGCCCCAGATAAAGCTCTTGCAGTAAGTACAGTGGAGGCTGGTGTAACTCTCCACTTTATGACACTCTGCTGTTGCTGGTTCTGTTTCTTCTGCTTGTGGTTCTATTTCTGATTTTTCTGCTTCTGGTTCTTCTGCTGCTGGTTCTGCTTCTGGTTCTTCCGCTCCTATCGCATCTGCTTCTGGTTCAAATGCTTCTTGCTCGTTTGCTTTTTTGCATCCAAAGCAACTCGTTCTCGGCACCAACAATTAAAGGAACGTGCCGTCAAGCGAACAAGGCACTACTGACATTGACTAAGTACCTCAGCCTTCTGATTTTTCAGTAGCAATAATAATAACTGTAATAAATTATTTTAATCACTAATCAGTGTAATCACTAGTAATCAGGTATGTCATTGTGTTGTAATCTGGACCTACTATAAGTGGTTGAATTTATTCCTGGTTTATGTATTCATTGTTGATTACAACTATTATGCTTACTGTTCGAGTATTCGCATATTGATTATGGTAAAACTTTGATAGTGTTTTGCGAGTCCTAAATATTAATATTTTTCATACAACTTTTTGTGTGATGTTTCTGGATGGAATGGAACCGAATGGAACCTTGGCGAACAGTAGATTCTCACTTTTATTCTTAAGGACCACCCTACTGGACACTCAACCAAGATGTCACTACTCAATATTCAAGACAATATCTCGGCTGCCATCGACAACCATGAATATTCACTAGGGGTCTTTATTGACATTAGCAAAGCCTTTGATACCGTAGATCGTAAAATATTACTTACTAAGTTTGCAAATATAGGTATACGTGGTAAGACAATAGATTGATTTCAAAGCTATCTAAGTAGTAGATACCAACAGGTCCTGTGCAACAACTCATTGTCCAAATTAAAATTAATAAAATATGGTGTTCCCCAAGGATCGAATCTTGGCCCTCTGCTCTTCCTGTTATTTATTAATGACCTGCCAAATGCTTCCTCACTTTTGCACTTTTTGCTGTTTGCGGACGACACAAATATTTTCGCTTCAGACAAATCGCTGGACAAATTGTTCCAATTAATGAACCAAGAACTTAAAAAGTACATGGCTGGTTTAGAATAAATAAATTATCTATTAATATAAAAAAGACAAACTATGTTCTATTTTGTTCTCATCGTAAAAAGATAATTCTACAAAAAGAAACTATCACATTAAATGATACTCCTATACCACAGGCAACTTCAGAACTGTTAAATTTCTTGGCGTCTATGTACAAAAACATCACGTCGGCCCTGTTTGAAAATTGGAGTAACTTTAGCTATCTTTAACGCTGATGGGACAATTCCAGATCAACACCTAACATGGAACGAACAGTCGAACACATTGAGAATATCTCTTCTAAAATTGCTAAAAGTAAAGCAGCTGTCCAGGTTGGGATCCATGTTGGGATTCATAAATGATGTGCTTTTTACTTATATAGTCACACAGGCGACAGTACATTACTTTTTCAAGTAGTTTAGAGAAATATGGTAGGATAGATATCGGTCTGTAATTGGCAACGTCATCACGTCGGCCCTGTTTGAAAATTGGAGTAACTTTAGCTATCTTTAACGCTGATGGGACAATTCCAGTTTCCAATGAGCAGTTGATAATAGTCGATAAAGGAGCAGCAATGAGGTCAAGAACCGGATTAATTAGACTAGGATTAATGTCATCAGGTCCCGAACTATGAGTAATTTTCAGTGTAGGACTTAATGCTATTAATTATTTCAGCCGGTGTTGTTGGAAGAAGGGAGATTGAATATGAATATGCGGGGTTTAAATATGAATTAATTGGCTTATCAGAAAGAGGTATTTTGACACTACGAGTTCTTGAGTTATACTAGTGAAATAGGTATTAAATCTTTCAGCAATCTGTTCCCCATCAGTTATTTTAGTATCGTTTGATATTAAGCATTTTATCAGTGTATCAGGAGTTTTATCATTTATTATTGTCTTAATAGGCCTAGTCTGCCAGGTTTGTTCAAGGTTGTTGCTACATTTGAGAAATTCTAGTTCGTAGTAAGTTTTCTCAATTTTTCCCGAAGTGTTTTAAACTTATTCCTATATGCTGTAAACATGTTCTTGTTTTCTATTGTAGAAGCTTTAATAAACTGTTTGTATAATTTCAATTTAGTCCTACATGATTTCAAAAGGCCAGGTGTCATACAGTTTTTTTATAAGTCTTAGAACGTTTAGATTGTACAAGTTTTAGTGGAAAGGCTGGTTTTAAACATGAGAAAAAAATTATTGTAAGCGGTAGGCTATCGGAGTATCGGGGTCGGTATTGGTGTCCTGGTCCACAATGCAGGACCAATCAGTTTGGGCGTTGTAAGAGCTAAGCGATATAAATTGTATTATTTGACTAAATAATTCAATAGCCTATATTAAATTTTAAAAATAAGCACAACTTTGTTTTCAATTTTAAATATGGCAATTACCAAGAAATTAAGAATCCGCTCTATTAGCGTGTCGGTTAGGAAAAGATAGAAAATGCTCTCGCGCGTTTCGTCAATAAATTATATGTTTGATGGCATCACTGGCATATTGTAAAAGGCATTTTTTTCTCTGTGTAACGCACAAATAATAATTATTTCGTCGCTGGAAATACATGCCACGTTTCAAGTAAAAATCAACTTTTAGTAAGCTGACGTTGATTCTGACGTATTCACGAGACACAGTGAGCCAAAATTGATTGAGTAATAGGATGGAGTGTGGAAAAAAATCGAAATTCGAAAAGTAATAGGAACCAAACATTGTCTAATGTCTAATGGGTTGGGTGACAATGTCATATGAACGGGCGTCAAAAGAACGGGCGACTATTGAACGGCGACTGTAGAACGGTGTATGCATGACCGGTGCGATTATTGAACGGCCGGACAGTTGAACGGGTAACATATGACCATTGACCAGTGAACAATTTATCGGTTAAGTGATTAAAATTTAAGAGCAATTGAACAGGCACTTTCTTGGACATTAAAACATGGTCCTCCAAACGTTCCTTCACAGCAGCTTGTGAAGAACTTGTCGTTGACGTGAAATTACTGATAGGCCTACATTCCTTCATTTCTCCTATGGCCTTCCTTGCCAGCGATGTTGCGTCGTTTCAAGAGTGTGTGTTCAACTTGTGGTTGGCAGACGACCTGCTCGTCTGATGTCACAATTCGTGCCTTGCATTTGAATCGTTTGTACATTCGACATCGCCAAGGTATCCTTCCATTCATGAGTACAATTATGACAATAATGTTACGTTACTGCTAGTGTTACAATAGGAAAAATTGCAAACAAGTAACAGCTACTGCTCAGTGCTTACTGCTGACCGCTTTGTTCTCTAAATTTGTCTTTTCATATATAAAAACGTTTGCAAATTATGTTTCATTACTTATAACAGTGCAAAAAACCATTGAATAAAATCTGGAACTTATATCATATTTGTAATTGTATTAAACTGTTACACAGTAGTAGTACTACTATATGAACGATTAAAAGTCAACTAAAAATTAAAAGGTGCCGCAGTCATTGAATTTGCCCCCGGGCGCAGAACTCCCTCGTTACGCCACTGTGATAATGAGGACGATAATGACGATGATGATCGTGATGACGATGATGATGATAATGATCACTGTTTTAGTTTTCCAAAATTAATGTAAACTTTGATCTATAGATAAAAACTATGACGTAATGATCCGTTGCCTTCAGAAGCGTGCTAAACCTTGTCCACCAGCAAACATCTGCGGCGGTAGGCCTATATCTCTAGTACAAGTAATTGCGAATTGATTTATATAAAACTCGCTCGCTTGCAGCTTTTAATTATTCAGCTAAAACATGGCTTTAGTAAATGTGACCCAAGGGATCAAAATGAGTCACATATCGGAAATTTTAGAATATGAGCATTTTACATATTCTTAAAAACCACATTTTTGCTTTAAAATGACACCAAAAGTTTGGTTGTACCTTATCTTTTGACAAAGTTACGAATGATTAGGCTATGTGTTTGTCTTTAAAAAAATTATTTTAATATATAATCCAAAAAAAATAAAAGTATTCTCTGTAAAAATTCTGAAAATACACATTAAAACAAGGAATCTCATCAAAGGTGAGAAATCAGATATGTACAAAATGTTTCACCCATTTTCACTAAAATCTGAAAATAAGAAAAAGTAACAGTTGATCATATTTTGTTGTTTTCCTAGGGATGTAAATTGTCGACATTCCACTCATTTTGATCCCTTGGGTCACAAATGTGTCAAATATGTCACACAAGGTTTCATATCGGTTATAGGCTATCTTGTTGCGATTTGTCAACTGGTTTTCCTATTAAACGAATATATATATATATATATATATATATATATATATATATATATATATATATAGTCCCTATATATTATATACATTATAGTTATTCGCGCTAATTCAAATTATGATTTCTAAGTACAGTGGTTATTTAGAAGCCTACAACTTAAATCAAGTCACTAGTCAATTAGAAACTCTTCCTTCTATTAGTCAGATGACACATGCAGTGAAAGGACACAAAAAAATAATTGGAACAGGTGGGGCCCCAGGTGGTGGGAGCCTCTGGGCTGGCGTCCATGTTGCCCATGCTTAATCCGGCATTACGATTACGTCACGTCAGGCCTGGATTAACCAGAGGTCCAGTGGGTTCACGGACCCAGACCTACTCAAAATTTCACAAAATAAGGGGCCTACCATTAGAATGCTACCTTAACAATGTTATGCATTCCGTTAGCTCCTTTAGGCCGTTAGGGTTCCCGTACAGTTTACTCTTCTGAGGCTGCTTTTAGCCTCATCCACCCATCACCGTCGGCGTCAGGTCCATAGCATCATTCATCAGCCGCATGCTCATTGCTCAACCTTACCCTCGCTCAGCCCAAGTTTTCCTGCCTGCATAAGCCAGTGCTGTTGCCAACGAATAACCCAATTTCATGGAGTTATACACACCAGCACACGAACTCAGAATGGTGTCTACGCATATGCATGGCCAGCTATCGCATCAGGTTTCAGCAGGCCAGCTTAGCCGGCCGGCGGGCCCCACCTGGCGCGCAGAACCTCAGTACATGTATCATCATTATCAACATCAGCATCAAATATTCGTTTATTAGAAGAAAAATCAAGTTGATACAGCGGCAACTTAAACGTGCATTACGCGTCATATTCTGAGGCAGTTAGCCCGCGTGGCCAAATAGACTACCGGCATAGTCAAACCTGCCTGTGAGCTACTCAAATTACTCAATAGTGTCAGTATATATTCTTATAGAGAAGTCGGGAATAAAATTCCTTAAATATTGTCAGTATATATTTGTACAGAGAAGTCGGCAGGGCCGGCGTAGTAGGCTGAATAGACTCCTCCTTTTAAACACTCCGGAGTCTATTTATCCTAGGATTTATTGACTCGTGGAGTTAATTCTTACTAGGAATAATTGACCGGTGGAGTGTATTGTGACTAGGATTAAAACACTCCTGTTGGTGAATAGGCACTCCAGTGGAGTTGATTCTTCCTAGAACAAATTGAATGGGGAGTTAATTCTTCCTAGGACAAACTGACGTTGGGAGTTTATTCTTCCTAGGACAAATTGAATGAGGGAGTTAATTCTTCCTAGGACATGTTGACTGGGGAGTTTATTCTTCTTAGGACATATTGACTGGGGGAGTTGATTCTTCGTAGGACAAATTGACTGGGGAGTTCATTCTTCCAAGGACCTATTGACTGGAGGAGTTAATTCTTCCTAGGACATATTGACTGGGGAGTTAATTCTTAATTCCTAGGACAATTTGAATGGGGAGTTAATTCTTCCTAGGACAAATTGACTGGGGAAGTTCATTCTTCCTAGGACATGTTGACTGGGGGAGTTAATTCTTAATTCCTAGGACAATTTAGAATGGGGGAGTTAATTCTTCCTGGGACAAAATGACTTGTGGAGTTAATTCTTCCTAGGACAAATTGAATGAGGGAGTTGATTCTTCCTAGGACAAATTGATTGGCGTAGTCTTAGATAAGAAGTATCTTCGGTGCAGGACCAATTAACAACGAAGAAAACTCCTCCAAAAGAAAACGGTCAAATACCTGCTACACAGTGATAATGATAGTAATAATGAGTACCCCATTCAATTTGGGTAACCATTTAGAATCGGAGAGCGTAGGTTTCATGAGAGTCGGTTAGGGTCAAGTTTAGGGTTCGTGTCGTCATTAGAAAACAAGGTACCTTCCTCGTAACATGTCAAAAGATATTGTGAAACGCCAGTAAACTTATGCACCCCGAATCTACTAAAATTAATGGTCGCCTCAATTTGTCCTAGGAAGAATCAACTCCACGAGTCATTTGGTACCAGGAAGAATCAACTCCACAAGTCATTTGGTCCCAAGAAGAATCAAGTCCCCAGTCAATTTGTCCTACGAAGAATTATCTCCCCAGTCATCATGGCCTCGGAAGAATTAACTTCCCCAGTCAATTTGTCGTAGGAAGAATCAACTCCACAAGTCATTTGGTCCCAGGAAGAATCAACTCCCCTTGTCAATTTGTTCTAGGAAGAATCAGCTCCCAAGTCAGTATGTCCTAGGAAGACTTAACTCCAGTCAATTTGTCCTACGAAGAAATAACCCCCCACTGCCCCCAGTCAATATGTCCTAGGAAGAATTAACTCCCCCATTCAATTTGTCCTAGGAAGAATTAACTCCCCAGTCAATTTGTCCTAGGAAGAATTAACTCCCCAAGTCAATTTGTCCTAGGAAGAATAAACTCCCCAATCAATATGTCCTAGAAAGAAATAACTCCCCCATTCAATTTATCCTAGGAAGAATTAACTCCCTCAGTCAATTTGTCCTAGGAAGAATTAACTCCCCCAGTCAATATGTCCTAGGAAGAATTATCTTCCCATTCAATTTGTCCTAGGAAGAATCAACTCCCCAGTCAATTCATTCTAGGATGAATTGACTCCCCCATTCAATTTGTCCTTGGAAGAATCAACTCCACAAGTCATTTGGTCTGATCTTAAACGAGTGTTTATTCGCAGGTGGAGCGTTTTTGTCCTAGTATGGATTAACTCGGGAGTCATAATAATTATACTAAGATAAAAACACTCCAGGAGTCTTTTTATACGGTGAGTGCATTCACCCTCCTACACCGGCCCTAGCACAAATGGCGCCCCAGGCAAAGCATACATTTGGTGCCGTCTAATCCTCACTCCCCGGTCTACCCCACGTCACAACCCAGTTATGAAAATTACACTCAACTGAGTTATTTATTATTTTTAATAATATTACTACTATAATAACTATTATTATTTTTTATTAGTGCACTAAGCCCTGGATAATTTGAATTTTTTGAATGGTAAATAGCAAAGCACTTCAAATTGCCTAAAAGTTAGAATTACCGAAAAGGAAAAATATTTATTAAAAAATATATTTCTTGTAATATTCAGAAATTTTCTTCTGCTTGTAGTTTTTCCCCATCAGGTTTCAGTATATCAAAA
Organism: Aporrectodea caliginosa; assembly: GCA_020284085.1. NCBI lineage: Eukaryota > Metazoa > Annelida > Clitellata > Crassiclitellata > Lumbricidae > Aporrectodea > Aporrectodea caliginosa. The sequence continues at coordinate 2,241,408 of JACEVL010000018.1, read as the reverse complement.
CACAATAAAACTGAAAGCAATTTGAGCAAATACCGGCAAGATTAGTATATTATAAATGAATTAACAGCTGATGACGGGATACTAACCCTAACAGTTAAAGTAGTTTCAGTTTTGTTGAAATATAGTTGGAAAGCTATCCTTTTTGCTTTTGATGCTTACTTCTGTTTTTTATTTTTTTTCTTACAATTTTGAGCACCCGATAACTTCTGACGCTTTAATTTGTCAAGATCTAGATATGATTAAGAAAACTGTTATAATAATGACGAGATTTTTACAGATAATTAACTTAATTAATGCTACAGCAATGTCTGCTCGGCCGTCAACAAATTAAGATGCATAGATTTACTACAATATTTCTTCAGTTGTTGGCATTTTCAGTCGAAAGACGTCAGTAGCCTAGTAGGCCTATCTCAGCATCAGATTTACGGACTGTCAGGTCTATTTAAAGTCTACAAAAACAAACTGCAGACTGTGCAGAGTAGGCCTAAAGACACTTGCGAAATAATTGAGTTTTAATGGTTAAAATAAAAGTTGTGCGGTGTTGAAATTAATTTACTTGACAAGGTGCAATGAAAACAATAATTACTTCAAATTTATTCCATAGGCGAAGGTTTTGAATACAAGAGAAAATAATCATTGGAATTGAAAAATTGGCTCAAAAGTGAAAAACATAAAACTGTTGAAACACATTTTTGTGAAAATGGCGCCCTCTAGATTTTGACGCCCCAGGCAACGGCCTGCTTTGCCTGTGCCTAAGGCCGGTCCTGGAAGTCGGATTAAAATTCCTATCATCCTTTGGAGGCAGTTTGTATCCGTGGGACCGAGTTCGTATGTATACTTGTAGATTGTATGTGGTGTATGTAGGGGAGGAAGGGGCATGTTGTCTCAATTTTCACCTTTTTTGTTATGCACACCTCGAAAGTTATTACCAATCCTAAGAATGTACTGGCATACTATTCCTTGTCAAGTAAAATGCAAAATAACCACAAATATTAAAAATCACTATTTAATAGAATAGTTTAAACATGAGCCCCAACATGTGACAACTTGCCCCGACATCGGGGTATGTTGTCTCAAAGATGGGCATGTTGTCACAAATAAAATCTGACACTGAAAAATAAAAATAAATTTAGTATAAAAATACGAACTCAATGATAAAAAGTCTAATCCGACTACAAATAACAAAACCTGTCAACTGACAGCAAAAACCCTGGGAAGCAAGCGCAGCTCCAAGAGGAGCCCGTTCTAGAGCGAGGAACCAACGATTGAAAAGGTGCGTTTCTGCCTAGATGATGTATGGGCGAAAAGGACGAGAAGCACATCCCGCTTGGTAGAGCGGAGGGATCGACGACGCGGGTCGCCTGCGGTAGGGCAGCAGAACTTGCGAAAGTAGGTTGGGACAAAACCCAACAGGCACCGCCATACCAAAGCAGCAATCCCTGAAATGACCTTCACTTATTTTAGCCTTTTAAATTAGGCAGCCTACTTTGTCTTCTCGAGTGTAGCCTTAGGCACGAGCAACTATGTTAAAGAATCACCCAAACAGAACCAAATTTGGCTGAGTTATGGCCTTTATCCTTGATTTTGACCTTGAAATAGCATTGGAATGTGTTACATTTTTTGGTCATAGTTCTTAGGTAAGGTAGCTCTTATCGGTTTGAGCAAACAGGTAAAAGAATAATTAAAATGCAACAATATTTGTCTGAGTTATGACAATTTCCTCTGATTTTCCTCTGAAATTGACCTTTTTCACCTTAAAATGACCTTATATCGCCTTACATTTAATAGCTTTGTTTCTTATTCCAGGTAGCCCTTATCAATAAGAGATACACAAGAAAGAATTATCTGATTTCAAGAATTATTGCTTGAGATCTGGCCATTTTTCTATGATTTTTGTAAGATTTCAGTTTTTATGACCTTGAAATGACCTTGAATGATCCAGAACTTAGTGTCAATGTTTCACCCGGATAGAGCTCTTGTCGAGACAAACAGAACAAAAAGAAGTTCATGAAAATCGGACTCTTCGTTCATTTTTTGTGATGAAAAGTGTAAATTGAGAATGGACCCAAGTTCCAACACCCGAGCATGATCGCCTACAGTCCTGTAATTTAAGGGGTCTATGGTTCGCACACAGCTCAGGTCAATCTCGCAGCGACCTCAAAGAAGCTGTTAACCCAACCTATTGGTCGCCCCTAAGAATTTATATCAAAAGAGGTCACTAATGAAATACATTCATAAATACATAGAATAACATGACCTGTACAATGTACATATATGTGTTTATTGTAAATTAAATTATTAAGCAATCAGAACGAAGGCAATGTTCAACTGATGGAAGTTGCAGCTCATGGTATGGTTAATTTGACAGTCGTGAAAGAAGAAAGTGCATTGAGAAGTCAACAGTAAAGAACTCTAAGTCGAGAAATTTGCCCACTGTAAAGAAATCTATCAGTCATGAAATGGTTTCTACTGCTGCTGTCAAGTGTACCTGTTGTTGAGCACTTTCCTACAGTACTACACCATCTCAGCAAATAATTATACACTGTGTCCTGAAAAAAGGGACCCCTAATGGTAATAGAAAAAAAACTAGTAAATGTTCATCGATTTTTAAAATTCCAAGACCATTTTAATCCTGACATAATTATCAACAAATTTGTAATTTATGAACGGCCCAGTTAAAAAAAGTGACGTCATGATGACGTCTTGAAATAGCTGATCGTTTGCTTCGTACTCGCTCAAAATTTAGTCGGTTAGTCGTGGTTTCGGTTGGTGTATCGGCTCTTGGTAGAACGGAAATCCATTTCATAGAACCAGGGGTGAAAATAAATGGAGCTTATTACCGGGATTGTTTGCTGTTGGAAAAGTTGTTGCCTGATATCCGCGAATATTCGGATTATTACACATTTCAACAAGATGGCGCTCCAGCTCAACGAGCTCATGAAACTGTTGAACTGCTGAAACTCCGAATTTCATACCTCCTAATCTTTGGCCGCCAAACAGCTCGGACTTAAATCCCGTTGAACACAAGATTTTGAGACTAATGCAAGAGAAGGGTTTACAGGACATTGAAGAACTCCGTGCCCGTATTGTTAATGCCTGGGATGAATTTGATCAGCTGGTTATCGATGCTGCTATTGGCCAATGGGGCGCTCGTCTTGAAGCTTGTTTTGAGGCCGAATGCGGACACTTTGAGCACGCCTTGTAGTCTAATATTATTCAAATATAAAAATTAAATTAAACTAAAATGTATAATTGATAAATGACAGTTTAAAATAATATTGAAAATGTTAGCTGATTTTTGTGCCGTCATTGACACTTTAATTTTGATGAAAATGACGTCATTATGACGTCATTATTAAATAACAAACACTTTTATACTTTAACCAGTATTTAGCAAATTATGTCAGGATTAAAATGGTCTTGGAATTTTAAAAATCGATGAACATTTACTAGTTTATTTTCATATTACCAAAAGGGGTCCCTTTTTTCAGGACACAGTGTAGTGCAATCAAGTGTTTCTATCTTAGTCTTGCCATCTACCACAACAATATTGCTGCCAGCATCCTAGCAAAAAAGACTAGACTTCGTAATGGTGATAAGGTCAGGCAGATGATACATGTGTGGGGCTGACTTCTATGGCACACACAGGAATTATACAGAGCGAGAGAGAGACAGACGGACAGACAGTCAGTCAGAAAGACGGACAGAGAGTAATGAGGGAAGGCAGAGACCTGTGCTATGAGTACGCGTGGCAGGAATGCCCCAGCGTGCGTAGCACAGGTAGGGGAGTCGTGCCTGCCACACAGACCTGCACGCGCATACAGACTGACTGGCGCCTGGTAAAGAAATGCCGTGTAGGAGGTTTTGATATAGGGCTATATAAATGGTAGCCCTTACGGCAGACAAGAGTTCAGACTATCAGAGTTCAGACCGTCAGACAAGTCAGATCGAACTGTCGAGTTTTCAGTGTTTGTTGTTACCATCGATACCATCGTTTGTCCTACAATAAACGATATCCTCTGCTGATCGCCTTCGATCGTCAACGGCCTTTGGGCCCATGGCCGGGTCGACATGGCCGAGGCAACGAACGATCATCACGAAGGCCTAACTCTTAAGCCGTGCCTGACTACGTTTCACATGTAGAACATTACATGCCCTCGCAACCCATCATACACTACAAGTGGTGAAGACGCTTGACCATAAGCTCTTTCATCCATTACACATGTATTCAATAGGTTGTGAGTATAACGAAGCAGAATTAACAGAATTAGTCCAATGATGCCACACGATCAGCCCCGCCTGCGTGTCGTTGCTTGTTGTCAAGGAGAAATATTTAATGCCGGCCAACAATGTCCATTATTTGTTTGCTACGATCATGCCAGTATAAAATTTAATTACCGCAAACGAATGACTAACACAGTGACTGACAAACATCTAGTAAAGCCTCGATTAAGTGGGAAGGACTCACTTGCCTTGCTGCATTTACATGTACATTGTACATGCTCCTTCCGAAGGAGCATGTACATGTAAATGCAGCAAGGCAAGTGATTAGGTCCAAAGCAGTTTCGCCCTGCGTGTGCAATCATGGGCGTCAACAAGTATTCAGATGTAATGAGTTTTCCTAGGCAGATCGTCTTCACTTGCTATCTGGAGACTTAGGACGGCAGAGACTTCATGAGTTTTCATGTTCACAGATTCTTATCTGAGAAGGGCAAGCATAAAACGTTTTGTGCTGAAATTCACATTGCCTATTTCTGGAGCTCCAAAACGTGTTAGCAAGCAAATGTTTCTTAAAACTTTAGGCGTGAGTGAAAGGCTGGTGATGTACACACTTAAAAGGAGGCAAGAAGAAGGTGAGACCATTTTGCTCAATATGAGATAAGCGAGTCAGACATATCCCTCACAACCAAACCCCACAGGATTCACTGGATTGAGTACGGAAGCACATTCAAAAGTTCCCTACAATGCATCCGCATTATACTAGGGCTGAAACGATCAGAAAATCTCAACATTAACCGAATGTATGACTTGTACAACGAGGAATCCCGCAGAAGAGGTGGAATGTCTGTCAAAGCTGATGTATACAGAAAAATATTTTGTAATGAATTCAATTTATCATTTCATCAGCATTTGGCAAAGTCATATCAAAGCCAGAAGATTAACAATTTTACACCAGAAGGTTGTATCTTCATAAACAATTATTGTCTTAGGCTATAATTATTAAAAAAATGTTTACTGTGCAATATGCCTGCATGTTATTTCAGGCATATTTGGCGCTGGCTTTGGTGCAAATTGCACATAAATTATGACGTTATTCGTCTATTTATTTTTTCAGGCAAAAGGGTGCATCTTGTCTTACTTTGACAAAATTCACCTAATTATCACGTAATGTGTAAACAATACAATGCATGCTTTAATGCAGTTTGAGAAGTATTGCTATTATTCAGCAATTTACTGTAAATAATTTTCATTCTTTAAATAAAAAAAATGATTAAAGCAAATAAAACATTTCGTTTCTTTGTTTATCTCAAAATGTCAAAAAACCTAGTTACGCAAGTTTGGCTTAAACCCAGCGATATATTAGGGGCCTACCATACAATTTTGGAACCAGGCCTACAAAATGTCAATCGGGCCCTGCACGCTATGAACTGTGAGTAATATCACATTAATCCTCCGCAAACAGGAGATTTCCTACAGCACATTCAACCGTATAAATACTGGGAAAGGTTTCATTCTTTCAATTTATGCGCAATATAAATGGTGTAGGCCTACCTTTACTACTGTTTCCGAATATCTATTGATGTATTTAGGAGTAATTCGACGAACTCAGCTTCTCATCGACAAACAAAATGGAGATCCATAGGCCAACAGAGTTCTGCGTAAACAGCATCTGCTGCATCTGCTGCATCAGCCAATCTGAAGTCAGAAAGATGTCTAGGCCATTGGGTTTCTCCTCAAAATAACCACTAATAGTCAGGGAGCAAAATAATGGTATCCCGTGGGCGCTTTAATGAAAGAAACATGTGTGATACGTCGCTAGAAAGGTATTTTAACATAGAATAAGAAAAGTCATGGTGCCAAGCCAGAATATGCTGCAGGCAGGCTCAATTCAAGATGGCGTCCAACATGGCGGAACATAGTCGGATAGATATGTCACATGACCCCAAAAAATTGCAAGAAACGTTTTATGTTGGTTTTCTGGTGTATTAGATCTGGAGAATAACATACTAAAAGTTTATCGAAATCGGACCACGGGATCACCCCAAAAATGCATTTTAAACAAAGATGGCGGCCAATATGGCGCCAATACAGAAAACAGTATATATATCAGGTCATAGGTAAGCTAAATAACAAAATGAAGTGTCAAATTTAACATTTTCAAGGTCGAGGAATCGATGTATCATAGTGGAAATAGTGTCGGAATCTTACTATCCAAGATGGCGGCCAATATGGCCGCCAAAACACAAAAATATGTATATATCAGGTCATAGGTAAGCTACAATAACAAATGAAGTGTCAAATATAATATTTTCAAGGTAAAGAAATCGATTTATCGTAGTTGCAGTAGTGTCGGAATGTTACTATCCAAGATGGCGGCCAATATGGCCCCCAAAACACAAAAATATGTATATATCAGGCCAAAACACAAAAATATGTATAACGAAATTTTACTTGCATATGTTAAAATTCAGCAATTTTCTTTAGCTTATCTTTGAAAGTAACTCATAACATTAATTTTATTTAACATCTATTAAGAATAAGACATAGTTTGGTCTAAGTTAACACTTCATAGTTGTTCGAAGATCTTCTGTACACCAAACGCAGATCAAGTTACTGTAGAGACCACTGGTTGCACAGCAATGGTATCCATATTTAAGGGGATCCAGTCTGAATCTCTAGTGTCATTACACTACAGCATCCTTTGTAGAAAAGTGTCCACTGCAAAGGCCTTTGTGAAACCAGAAAGACTGCCTCCAACACCTTCGGCCACAAACCTTCACGCCAGTGTTATTTCAGTTATGGTTTTTCAGTTAAAGTTACAGTTATAGTTATCTAATTTATGATTTTTCAGTTAAAGTTATAGTTAAAGTTAACTGAAATCAGATTTTTCAGTTTAAGTTATTTATTTTTATTTTTCAGTTACAGTTTAAGTTATTTCTCTTTATTTTTCAGTTATAGCATCAGTTATTTTTTCACAAGTCATGACTAATGACACACTGACCACAAGTATTCTGAACAGTTACCAGAAATATTTACGCAGCAAATCAATGCGATTTAACGTATTGTCGGTTTACTTTAAGGAAAACACGACATTCCAGATTAACACTTGCTCTGTTCCGACAATAATTAGGGTGCCACACTCGTGGTTTTCAACGTCCTTGCCAGCAACGGTGTGAACACAACATCGACTTTTGTTGTCTGCGGCTTCGTAAACAAAATGTTCCCACACGCCACTTTCCACTTTTCTACCACTACTTGGCTTAAACATAATTCTCGTAGTCGTGGATTGTTTTACGAATTTACGGTTTAGCGCCTACGACAACATAACGAAAGGAAAAGGAACTGGAAGTGAAGCGAACATAGAAAACTGAAAAGGAACTAGAAGGGAAACTAGCATAGAAAACTGAAAAGAAACTAGAAGTGAAATGAGTATAGAAAACTGACCGTAGACTCGAGTAGGATTACCATTCAAAAAGTAAGTAAGAAAAACACTCGTTTTATTTTTCAGTTAACTTTTGTTATTTTTCAGTTATGCAGTTATGGTTTTTCAGTTACTATTACAGTTTCAGTTATTCAGTATTTTTCAGTTTCAGTTACAGTTACAGTTAACTGCAAGACATTTTTCAGTTATTTTGCTATTTCAGTTACAGTTACAGTTAATAGAAATAACACTGCTTCACGCTCGGCGAGCTTACCTACAAGTTATGCAGTGGTTGGACAAGTGTGACGACATGGATCCAACTGAATGGGGCTGGATTATACAAGATGGAAAATTTATTCCAATCATGATGGATATTAGTCCTGCACCAGACCAACTGCTCAAAATGATCCGATGTAGTTGCTCTGCACGATGCAACACGTTGAAATGTAGCTGCAAAAGACATGGGCTCGAATGCACCACAGCTTGTGGACAATGTCAGCATGGCAACTGTGACAATATGAATCAGGAGCCAGTTTCAGATGAAGAGAACATTGAGGACTACCTGTGAAATGTTAGCTTAGACCAAACTATGTCCTATTCTTAATAGATGTTAAATAAAATTAATGTTATGAGTTACTTTCAAAGATAAGCTAAAGAAAATTGCTGAATTTTAACATATGCAAGTAAAATTTTGTTATACATATTTTTGTGTTTTGGCCTGATATATACATATTTTTGTGTTTTGGCGGCCATATTGGCCGCCATCTTGGATAGTAACATTCCGACACTACTGCAACTACGATAAATCGATTTCTTTACCTTGAAAATATTATATTTGACACTTCATTTGTTATTGTAGCTTACCTATGACCTGATATATACATATTTTTGTGTTTTGGCGGCCATATTGGCCGCCATCTTGAATAGTAAGATTCCGACACTATTGCCACTATGATAAATCGATTCCTCGACCTTGAAAATGTTAAATTTGACACTTCATTTTGTTATTGTAGCTTACCTATGACCTGATATATACATATTTGTGTGTTTTGGCGGCCATATTGGCCGCCATCTTGAATAGTAAGATTCCGACACTATTGCCACTATGATAAATCGATTCCTCGACCTTGATAATGTTAAATTTGACACTTCATTTTGTTATTTAGCTTACCTATGACCTGATATATACTGTTTTCTGTATTGTCGCCCAATTGGCCGCCATCTTTGTTTAAAATGCATTTTTGGGGGTGATCCCGGGGTTCGATTTCGATAAACTTTTAGTATGTTATTCTCCAGACCTAATACACCAGAAAACCAACATAAAACGTTTTCTTGCAATTTTTTTGGGGTCATGTGGCATATTTATCCGCGTATGTTCCGCCATGTTGGACGCCATCTTGAATTGAGCCTGCCTGCAGCATATTCTGGCTTGGCACCATGACTTTTCTTATTCTATGTTAAAATACCTTTCAAACAACGTATCACACATGTTTCTTTCATTAAAGCGCCCACGGGATATGTTTTTCCTACATAGTGCTCCTTGACTATAACGAAGTGCGTACTTTTCCAGTTTGGATTGATGCCATAGCTTAATTTATTTAGGCCACCCCTTATGATGACTATTTGAACCCGGGACGAAATCTCTAAAACTTTATGAAATGACTTCTTTATTTCATCCAGGAGCTTGATCGCGATAGTCCAATGGTTATGGAGCTGGACTGTCAGTGGAGAGTTTAGGGGTTCAATTGGGACCTTAAATGGCGGCAAAGGATCTCACCCAATCAATTCATAGCAAAATGAGCCGGGTCGAGACCATACGGTCGCTATATAAAAACATGTATATTTACATTTTAGCAACCTGTTAACAGTCTGCTTACAAAAGCCATCATCTAGATCATGACATTTTGAAACTGCAGCCATACATCCGCTTGCACTAGGTGGCTCATTAACTCGAGGTGGGGTATTTCTGATGTCTCTGGCCCATTCGTGTACGTTCAGACTTAAGTGTAAGTTAGTTAGTAGTATGTAGTTGATTAATTAGTTAGTTAGTTAGTTAGTTAGGCAGTTAAATTAGGTGGTTGGTCAGTTGTATAGGTATTTGGCTGGTTTGTTAGGTATGTGGTTGGTTGGTTAGATAGCCTAGGTGTTTGGCTGGTTAGCTAGCTAGATAGATTGGTTGGCTAGTTAGTTAATTAGTTCGGTAGGTGCTTGGTTAGTTAGTTACTTAGGTGGCTGTTTAGGTAGTTGTAATTTAGATAGTTTTTAGTTAGTTGTTAGTTAGGTAGTCAGATGTTGGTTAAGTAGTTAGTTGGGTAGCTGTTAGTTTGGTTGTCGTTAGTTAGGTAGTTACATGTAGTTAGTTTGTTGTTAGGTTGCTAGTTAGGTTGTTAGTAAGGTAGTTAGTTCTTATGTAGTTAGTTCTTAGGAAGTTGTTAGGTAGTACTCAGGTGTCTAGGTAGTTAGGTTGTCTGCCATTCAGTGGCTTTGGAGACAATATCATCGTGTGCTGTGAGGGCGCGCCCACCTGTCATCGCCATCATAGATGCTTATAAGAAGGAAGTACTTTCGAAGGGATAAAAAATAATGCTATGCGGCCTTTGCACATTCCCTCACTCAACTGTATTATAATAAAACACCCACGATATTGCTTGTGTATCAACGCTAATGCTGCTGCGTGTATAATATTGTTTTAGAGTAGGTGTAAAATATGCTGGACTTGCGATGTACCGAGATGTACAGTAACTAAGTAACTGTGACTCACCTAATGATGGCAATGATATAATTATAGTTGGTTACTCCAGTGATATATAGTTGGTTACTCGGCTAAATATAGAGCGTAGCCGAACCTTATAAGCCTGGCCTACGAAAATCATTAACGTTAGCGAGAGTGTTTAATAGTAGGACTAAATGTATGCCGATGACGTGCAACTTTGCAAGCCCTCGTTCATAGTCTGTCTGTCGATCAACTTGTCCTTTCTCAATCTACTGATTCTCTCTCTTCAGACCTCCAATGTTGGATGTCCTCGATTCGCCCCCCCCCAACCTCAATTCTTCAAACACTCAGCTGACTTGGTTTAGTATCATCATAAAAATATTATTTGTTATTATTATTATATTATTGTTGCTACTATAATAATTAGGATTAATGATTGTTTCAAGAACTGAACTATTTGCTCATGTTAACTCAGAAATGTGAAGACTATAACACAGAAATAGGGGCCTAACTCTGTATAAGCGTTAGCTTTTGTTGGGCTCCTTTTGTACTTGACTGAGATTATGCTTGTTTTGATGTGATGAGTTGTACAATAGAGAAGGAATATAATATATAAAATATATATCTGCCAGCAGCTTCTTAAATTATGATCAACTCTCTGAGCGGCATTTCATGTTTACTTTATCGACTAGTGTCTGTGACTTGTGTGTTAGTCTTGACAGGACTCTCTCGTTTGCTGAATACATCTCTAACCTCTCACGGTCCAGTTTCTATCACCTGGGACGTCCTCGAGCTGTCAGGCGTTGTGTGCCCTCCTCCACTTTTACCTCGATGGTCCATTCTTTAACCTGCTCAAGCATTGATTACTGTAACTCACTTCTTGTTGGTCTACCGAAATCTGGGTTCTCTTCACTGCAATCGGTTTAAAGACTTTAAAGCACTCCTAAGTTTGTATGTTTTTGCTTCCCAGTGGGAAAAATGGATTATTAACAATTGTCATGAGACTGGTTTGTTAATTGGTACCAGTATTTTGTTGCTCTTTTAAAACGTGTATTACGCCAGCATTATTATTATTAGGGTGACCGGCGAGATGAGTCCTATGTGACTTCACCGGTAGCCCACCACTCGGTTTGTAAAATTTTTGTATTGTCATTTTGCTTTATTTTGTGGTCAATAAACTACTTACTTACTTACTTACTAAATGCAGCTGCACGCCTGATCGTCCACTTTCCTCGGTTTCACATACCTCGACTTTCATGACTGACCACTGACACTGGCTTCCGCTCATCGCCCGTATTCGCTTCAAAGTCCTAGCCATCACCTCTATAGAGCGTTTTTGGGTCAAGCTCCACGCGGTCTTTGTGATCTTATCTCTCGACCTCCTTTGGCTGCCCCTGGTCGATCCATGTGTTTACAAGTTAAGACCTCTGACATATTCTGACACCAAAATCACCACAATATCATGTTGTTTGAGAAAGTTATTTCAGTCCAAAGTAAAAATTCACCCCACTTCGTCGTCGACGTCAATACTTTTTAATTCATAATGAAAATGTATTTATAGAAGATATTACCTCATAATTACGTTTTTTTACGATTAGAAATAAAATGTTGATTCTACTGTGAAATTGAGTTTTAAAACTTGCCTAACTGTGGAGAGGTCACTTTCCAAGATGGCGGCCAATATGGCCGCCAAAACACAAAACTATGTATATCTCAGCTTATTGGTAGGCCACAATATCAAAGAAAGTGTCGAATTTAACCCTCGGGCTACCAAGGGGGGTTGGAACGACCCCCCGAGGTTTTTTGCTTCGCGAACTTGTTCCATATGGAATATAATTTTGACATTTTAAGTAGCTGTAGCAGGATCATTGGCGCACATTTTGAGGTAAACATCATGGTGGTAGCCCACGCCATTCAAAAGTTACACCCATATATACCCGAGGTACCAGGGGGAGGGTCGATACACCCCCCCTTAGTTTTTCGACTGTAGCTTATTGACTTTTCTTCCTATAAGAGAAACAAATATACCATTCTTTAGAGGGAATGTAGGGCTTCATTTGCATACTTAAATGTTTGTCTTTTGAAAACCGGAAGTGATCAAAATAAATAATAATACCTGTAATATGCATGAAAAATGGCTGAATAAGAGGACTCCCCCCTTAGTTTTTTGTCTGTAGGTTATTCATTTATCTTCCTGGAAGAGAAACAAATATACCATTCTTTAGAGGGAATGTAGGGCTTCATTTGCCTACTTACATGTTTGTCTTTTGAAAACCGGAAGTGATCAAAATAAATAATAATACGCGTAATCTGTGTGAAAATGGCTGAATACAGCATCACAACGTAAACCGATGTATATGTATGGATATATATGTATGATGTATACTTATACGTATATAAACATATGTAGAGATGTATGTTTGTATCTTGGATACATAGATCAGTTTCAAAACACGCATAATTTTATATTTGTTTATCCAAAAAGTACAAAATGTAGGGCCTACGCAATAATATAAAATATCGCTAATTAAGGGGTTCCATTGTTAAAAGTGATGTAATTTCGAGGTGCATTCACATAATGTACAACTAAATATACCATTCTGTGCAGAAATAATTGCTGAATCCAATGCTGTATTACAAGTTATGATATGTAAAACCAAACACGAAATCCAGGGGGGTCGTCTCAACCCCCCCTTGGTAGCCGATGTCACAAAAAAGCTTGGTAGCCCTAGGGTTAATACTTTCAGGGTCAAGGAATCGAAATACCTTAGTGACAAAAGTGTGGTAATAGTACTATTCAATATGGCGTCCAATATTGCCGCCAAAACAAAAAATATGTATTTCTAAGATCAAAAATAAGCTATAATGACGAATGAAGTGTCGAATTTAATACCCTCAGGGTCAAGGAATCGAACGATTGTAGTGGCAATATTGTGGGTATATTACTTTGCAAGATGTCGGCAAGTAGGCCTATGGCCGTCAACCATAACCCATGCGCTGAGATATAGCATTATAATATATCATATTATCATATTTTTGTACAAAATAATATTATATTAGTACAACTTAATGGCTACTCTCGAGCGTTATCTTTCAAATTTCAAATATCAAATTTCAAAATGTTTTGTTCCTAGAACATTTTAGTTGAACCACTGTAACATTATTACTAAATGGCTTCTCGATTCAGCAGTTGAATCCTTCTTTCTTTTTGTGTACCATTTGTAAACTATTTCTGATAATTGTTTCCTGGTCAGCAATTTGTTCACCTTGAGGCTTATGGCGTTCTTCGAAATTGAACGTATTTTTAAATTTTTATATTAATTGCAATAAATGTCTGGTTTGCTTGTATTGTCTGCAGTCAAACTCAAACACGACTCAAACTACATCTTTGCTACGAGTGACAGCTGGTTCCTATCAGCACTGAAATAATAGAGCAATTTTGCTGAGATGACAGCTTAAAATGCTACCATTACAGTGTGGAAATTCAAAACATTCGGACCCTACTTCATCTGCCCCCCAACCCAGGATCAAGTCTCCGCCTAGGCCTATCGCCTAGGCAGGTGGGTTTAGGCTTGCCCGACGAATGTGATGCGGCAGCTCAAGCCTCACGCAGTCAAGCATTTCCTTTATGACATGAAAGAGGGATCAATCCTGATAAAATTTGTCTTCTCCAATGCCTTTTATTACTTGCTTTCAAAGAGATCATATGCTTTCTCCAACCTATGCAATCTTACCGAACTAGCATGTTTTTGCCATATAGTTTATTCCGAGATATCGAATTTGAAACACGGTAATTTTAGTCTCCAGTCTCGGGTACCCTCAGCAATGATATCTTCTGAACCCATTGCTGCAGAAGGCAGAAGGCCTCCAACTTCAGCAAGTTCTTGCCGAATTGTGATCTTCCCTCACTCATGGCTACTTGAATGACCTTCCCTTAGCGGATTGTTGCGAGATGCAGCATTAATGGAGCAATAATGCAGAGAGCTTAGTTTACACCAAGATGGCTCTAAGTGCCAGGTGATATCGCATGACCTCACCCTGAAACTGCCACACTTCATGAAGGTCTCGTCCTGGTTCTTGTCTTCAGATAGTCATTAGTCAGTGACTCCAAGCTTCACTTCCCGTAAGAACTGGTGGACTGGACTTGTTCAAGCTTTACGCGATCACGATTATATCTTACATTAACGTGATCAAAATTAAATATTCGTTTGGCTGTCTCGCATGAACGTTCCTACTTTTTGGCAGAAACAACCAAAGCCAGAATTAACTACATCCAGAGACTAACGAGGCCGAAAACAATCAATACCAGCACACTTTTCAAAAACCTACATTCCCCAAAAAACTAAACAACAAGAAATTATAGTCATAATGTCAGTCTAGCAGTTATACATTGAAGGCACAATTCTTCAGAAAGTTACATTGCAAGCAGTGCTGCTGGTTGATTTCAAACACTTGCATGCACATGTAGGCATACAAATAAAATAAAATCAGTGGACGTTTACGTGAAAGGACAATATTGTCGATTCTAGTTTCAGAGAAGAGTGCCTGAAGTAGCCTTTGTTAGAATTTGTGATTTCGCGTTTTTTAAAATTACATTTGCCTATCAACGCATAAGTTCAATTTAATTTAAATTAAAGTATTTTATGACACGATGTTGTGTTTCCTTGCGACTTCGTGAAAGGCACCAGATCACGACTAAACTGCGTAATTATTTTGTCATAGGCCTAATAATTCAGTGGCAGTAATATTATTAGTAAAGCTGAAAGGAAATGGCTTCTTATGATTTATAACACTCCATTGCAATGCAGTGGTAGTTGCTAAACATACGACTTCATGTTACATTATTCTTTAATCGCATATTACTTAGAATGAACATTTTTTGGGTTGTTGTGTTTACCAGTCTCTATACTAACCAGACATGTGCTGGATTAACTATTTATTTTAATCTCATTCTGAAGATTTAAAAAATACCATTAACTCCATACCGACAACCTGGGCCCTTTTCGCGTAAAGTCCACTGATGTGCATAGATAAGTATGTACAATTGTACATGTATTTACAGGCATGTATTCAAGTACATATTATGTTTGTATATATAGCCTAATACAGATAACAAACAGTCTCAAAAAGACTAAAACCAGTGTATTAAAAGCAGTCAGTCTTGTTTTGCTAACTATTCTGTGTAAACTCGGGGTAAATGCAAAGACCACACAATGAATTTCAAAGTTTAAATTTGAAAGGTTGCATTTTCTCCATCGTATGATTATGACGGTTGCCTCGTTCAGGACCCAGAGGGTAAACCGGAGTAGACATCATGGCGACAGCACAGTAGCATTACACAATGAGAGAAT
Source organism: Aporrectodea caliginosa (assembly GCA_020284085.1). Taxonomy (NCBI): domain Eukaryota; kingdom Metazoa; phylum Annelida; class Clitellata; order Crassiclitellata; family Lumbricidae; genus Aporrectodea; species Aporrectodea caliginosa. Next base: position 2,225,702 of record JACEVL010000018.1, on the reverse strand, counting down.
ATCACGTATAGACATAATGATAGACCCTACCAAAATTTAAAGTAGTAGCCTACAGTACATAGTGCAATACCGATAAATGCCAAGCAATACCACCCCAAGCAATAGTGATACAGTATCAATTTTTGAACATTGAGATTCACAACCCCAAGAGCTCAGGGTCATCATCTCGGTCCTTGGTTCCTCATTCAAATTCTGTCTCTGCAAATATACATATTAACATAAAATAATAATAATAATAATAACCCACAATAGCATAGGTTTTTAAGTGTTAGAACTCTGTTGGAACATACGACAGCTCCTGGTCAAGCTTGACTAATTCTCTGAAAGGCTGGCAAAATGTTGCATACATGCAAAATTACAGATGCTGTTCAAAAACGGACTCAACGCTGGGTATCAGATAGAAGACAAAAGTGGGCATGGAAAATCAATTTCATTGCTGGACGACAGTGTTACCTTGAGTGCCACAAAAATCATAAATGCAACAACATGTCAACAGACAATACAGTTCATAATTTTTTTAATTAAGGACATAGATGTTGGTATTTTATCGTGAATTTCTAAGTTTGCAGATAACACAAAACTCTGAAGAGCAGTGTGTGATGATGACGAAGATAACGCAGGGAGATCTAAGAACAATATTCAGAAGATCACAGGTCTAGCAGATGCATTTCAATTTGGAAACGTGCTCAGCAATGCATATGGGAAAGAGGAACGAAGTGTTTCCTGTCAAATGGGGGAGAGGGGTTAATGTAGGCCTACTGAAAGTAAGTGGGAAAGAATAGGATTTTTTAATTGATTGTGCAAAAAATGCTATTCATCGACACATACAGTCTTCCTCCGTTCGCCGACGGACTTAGATTTTTACATCAATGCGCTGCCGACACTACGCCACCCTCGTCGCCCTCCCCAAGTGCCACTCCACCGCCCTCGGGGTCCACGGTATCATTATTATGCAGCGTCTAACTGAAATTTAATTTTACATTTTTATTGCTAATATTTACATTTTAATGTAACGATTAGATACATTTACTTCAATTCATTCATTCATTCATATTAGTTTTTATGGTACAAAATATACGTAATTAGTTTTGAAAATTTTGCTCCGTGAATGATATGAGTTCCCCATGATTTGTCTAATACCTTGCAAGCGAACTCATCAAGGCCGCTTTACAAGAAAGGACCATAACAGTCTGGTCTCTTTGCAGCTACTCCCTAACTTTAAGCAACTCGGTCTTCTCCCCTCAGGCAGTCTAACTTTAGAGTTAATCACGCTATTAAAACTGCGCTATTTTCTCTTCTATCAGACATTTACTTTGCTCTAGACAAATCTCGTGTCACTCCGTTGTCTCTTAATATTAAATTACGGATAAGATATAGACAAAAATCAAGAGGGGGGTGGTTTCCACCCCTCTGGTACCTCGGGTATATTGGGTATAACGTTTGAACAGAGTGAGATATCATCTCACATTTTACCTCAAAACGTGTGTAAATGAACCCCCTACAGCTACCCGGTACCTAAAAGGTCAAATTTTTTGATTCCTTACGGAAAAAGTTTGAGATGAAAAAAACGTAAGGGGGTGGCAACCACCCCCCCCTTGGTAACCCCAGGGGTTAACTTAGAGTCGCTTGAGCCACGCCTAAATGTTAATCTGATTAGCTGTAACTTCGTACAATATAATAACTAGTCCTATAAAAACTTTCTAGAGGTTGGCCATCAATATATATAAATTTTTGAATTGTTTTGTCGTTTTGAAACACCCTGATATATACTTACTGATTAATGACTGATGTAAATAGGGCAACCCTGTTAGCGGAACCATATGTTCCTCTCAGTGGCGTAATTAGAGTCAAAATGGAACCCGGGCAGCTGCGCAGGCCAGACCAACTCAACATTAGCCTAATCATAATTTTAAGTAGTAATTGGTAGATATCACATCACCCTCCTACTACCCCTTCTCCGTCTCTCCATTAGTCTCTGCTTCCGCTTCTACCTCTCCCACTCCAATCCACCTCTCCTCTCCCTCCGCCTCCCCTCCTCTTCCCCTCTGCTCCTTCTGACTGTGGCGAAGGATGGAATGTACTGAGGATGATAAGAAATCCTGCGACCTCTATAGTGTTGACAACCCGCTGGATGGGCCAGTCTCGCCACATCCCCTACCGACACATTTCCTTCCCTCCTCCTCCATTCCCTTCTCCTCCACCTGGGGGCGAGCCACACTCGGCGCTTGTGTGTATCTGACCCATGGGGCTCCAACGAAACGCCGCACATGGACACCATGCAGTTTTACATTAAATGTAATAATTCACTGACTATATCATTTCAATATGTTGCTACCAGATAAAAAATATTGACATTGTTTCATTAGAATACGCAAATTTTAGACAATGTGCAGCCAGTTAACCCTTGAACGGTAACCTGGGGGTAATTTCTACCCCAGACTGTTATAACTGCTGCTATTAAAGGAAGTACTAGAAATTTTTACAATCGCTTTGGTGACTTTTCCTGACATTGACCATGCTTCAAATTATGTAAAAAACATTGTGCATACTGTCACCATATTTAACATATTTTCAATATGGCGGCGAAAAACGGGATGTTATGAAGACAAAATAATTGCATAATACTATTTCAAGCAAAGGAGAATCTGAAATTCGTTAGTCCACATCCAAACAAATAACATAATGCTATCTATAAACCTATAACATACGAAATAAAAGCTCAGGTAATGTTATCTTTTATGTACACTACATGTCAGCAACCATAAATGTAACAGCATGCCTTTCATCTTCTACTGACTGTCTTCTAAGACGTCTTCAATTGTAGGCCTACATCTCATACATATTAGCTTCTTTTTAGCATGCTGCTGACAAACAAATTGTTCACATTCAGTGCATTGGTTTTCAACTTTTATATCTTTTTTTCTGGGGCACGCATGACATCGACCACGCTTTCTCGACTTCTGCGACTCCGGTTTGAGTAACATGGGATGCACCCCCAGCAGACAACATTGCACGAGCAACAGACGGCTGATGTGATATTGTTGGCGCATTGGCACGCATTTCTATGAAAGGACACATCAGTTCTGACGACTCTCCCTTCGACGACATGACACCTGTGAGAAGACCGATGCATACCTCCATTTCTAAGTGGTCAAAGTCTTCATGGCATACGAGCTGCTGGTCCGCTCTTTTTTGTCTTCGGCGCTGTAACTCTTCGTTTGTATGTTGGAGAACAGTTGTCATGAACTTGTCATCCAGGAAATGTTCGATGCACATCCTGGGATCGACCAACAGTGCCTTGTCAATTGTCACTGAACAACGTTCGCGGAGTCTCGAGATTATGCTTGCCGCGACGACCTTGAGGCGGCTGCAGTGGAACACTACTCCATGTCAACGTCTTGTCTTTTGAAATACACTCGTCTGGTTCTTCATCGTGTGTTGTTTCATCTTCTGCAGAACTCGAAGTATCGTTTTTCAACTCAACATTGTCAACTTCTTCACCGGAGACAAATTCTGACGAATCGGACTCACTGGTCAAAATCCCTGTGGCCTCATCGTCATCATTGTCGAAACGTTCCGCCTCTATCCATTCCTGAATGGAAGCAGTGGCTTGCGCTGCATTGAGCCGTCTGGGTCTTGCAGCCATGACCAGAAAAAATTGTAGTAGTAATAGTTATGCTAAATGGTAACAGTAACGCAAACACATTCAATGAACATGAAATATTAGCAAAACCGACTGTTGGTTTTATTATAACGACGCAATGACGTCATTATAGTAATGACGTCAGTCATCTGCATAGAATATCCGTGTTAAATACAAAGAATATTATCAAACTATGATGTACTGTATCGTTGTAATTAGAAAAATTCGTTCCTACTTCACAAACAACAGTAGTTACCCCCGGGGGTAGAAAACACCCCCAGGTTACCGAGGACCGGTGTAAAAAAAAGGTTACCGTTCAAGGGTTAAGAGAGTCATAGTTCCAACATGTCGATTGTAGGCCATAAAGAATACTAGGCCTAAGCTACTTACAAAATAGGCCTAACCTTAGAAAATGCCAGATTGGGAGAGTCAGCATCTGTAACTAAGTATCTAATTATATAAATGATACCGCATGAACAAATACATATAACATTAATTGTTCATGAAACGATGCTGAGAATAATTAGATAAAGGTGAATTTAATTAGCCTAGTTCTCGATCATAGTTAAAGCAGCAAGCGCCGTGTGTCAGATCACTACTGAGTTTGAATTTAATTATGTTAGCCTATACACAAACACAGCAAAATTAATATAATTCTGCAGTGACCCGGGAAGTGTACAAACACACAAGAACTTTGATTCTACTCCATGTCCTATCCCCTCAGCCAAAGAAATCTGGATATTATCTTTTATCAAGGGTTCCGCGCCTCAGCCTATAAGCAAAGTTGTGCAAAGTCCAAGCAGCGCATCGTTGGAAAGTGAAACATAATACTGGCATTAAGCTTACTCACAAATATCTTAAAATTGTTTAGAATTACTGTGTGAGGGGTTCAGAGATAGCGATAAGAGATACAGCGGAGAGAGAAGAGACAGATGGACAGAGAGATATAGAGATCGTAGAGACAGGGGCAGACAGAGACAGTCACAGAAGGAGAGAGGGAGATAGACCGGAGAAAGAGGAGATACAGATACAGAGAGAAACTCTGCTTGCACAACCCGGGCAGAATTAATTTCAACCCGGGCAGTGCCCATAATTGCCCGGGCGTGGCTACGCCACTGGTTCCTCTGGGTTTACCCATTTATAGACACCCTGCATACGATTGTCTGGGCTATGTGCTTGTATTATTATCACGGTGGTCAATAAATATATTATCTCAATGGACTTGTCTTATTTTTTTTTAGTTTGTTTGATTTTGTGCCCAAGGCTTTTTCCAATCTAAGTATTGATTGCCTGTCTATCTTATCCTGTCTGTATTTATTACATCTATAGGTGTCCCTATTTAGCACGATCCATGATCCATTCTGGGCCTCCGTGTAGCCAGTACATGTCAAATCGTTGCCTTATTGTTTCATTGTTTCTTGTTCTCTTCTGATGGTTACAGAAAGAAATGATTTAAATAAATGATTGAATAAATNTAATAATATTTTCGTTTATTCGAACAATCCGGTTGACAAACCGCAACCGGTTACAGTGTACAATTATGCAATTGAAACAATTCACAAGAACAATTTATTGTAGGTTGTAGGCCTACATTGTCGGTGAAAAGAACAGTCAAGGGAGAGGGCTGGACACCCGCCCAGAATAATGTGCCGAGGCTAAGACGTGAAGTTTCCAAGTCTTCATGCCCATGTATGGCTGCCACTCGGGATAAGCCTCAAGGACTGTTCTTTTTCTTCAAGGCAGTTATTTAAAGCAATTATTTTAATGCAGTTTACAGTAGGCTAATAATTTTCTGCGACGGGCTTGGATCTAAGTGGTCTGGGTCCGTGGTTTATTGGAGCGGTAACTGCTATACGCTATACTGTCAATAGGTCTCTTACGCATGCACAAACGACAATGATTACACTTGCTACTGCAAGGCTACTAGAGCTATAGATATCTAATTGTTTGTTATTCATAGTTTCTGAACATACGGCTGGACATTAACGCAGTATTGCTGAAGCAATTAAGCTACAAGGGACCTATACCTGTGTGAAGCTGTGTGAACTATAAGACCGAG